>CAWUFW010012315.1:0-267500 GCA_963921515.1 Calotriton arnoldi | reverse complement strand
GGCAGTAGGTTTCTTCTGTTACCACTGAAGTCTGTGAAGCTCTGGCATTGGGGCCTGAAGCACAAGGTGGCTCTTTTTGTTCAACATGTTCTAGGTCTGGAAACGTTCGGTGCGGCTGCTGTCAGCAAACGAGCACCTGACAGTCACGAATGGGAAATGGACAGCAGAATGCTGAATCTCATGTTTGCTTGTTGTGGAAGGTCGAGTTAGGACAAGTTCGCAAAGCATCACAAATTTAAATGTTCATTGTTTACAAGCAGATGCCACTGTCCAGGATCCTAAAGAAAAATGTTTTCTATCAAATTGAAGGGCAAGATCATCTACTCCTTTCCTCTGATACTTCTGATCCCCAGAGTGCTCCACAAATACGAAGAGTCTTGTAGAGTCCTACTGATAACTCCAGCTTGGGTGAAGTAGCATTTATTTTCACAGCTATGGAGAATGTCTGTTCAGACACACACACCCTGCATCTCACAACTTGCTTCCTCAGGATTAAGAATTTGGTGACTTACATTGTTCTAGACAATTGTTTTCAGACATTGCAAGTGAGTAGGGCGACATTCACTTTGAAATTCTATGGAATGAAATGCAAAAGAGTTTGCTAGTGGGTCTAGGCAGACACTTGGTGCCTCCACACTATTTTTTATGGTACCTGTTAGAAATTGGGTCTCTAGTTGGCAGAGATATGTACCTAGTCCAATTAGGGACCACAATCCTCGTCAGGGTAAGCTAGATACACACTAAAAGATAACCTGTGCTCACCCTCTGGTAGCTTGGCACAGAGCAGTCAAGCTTATCTAAAGAGGCAATGTGTAAAGTATTTGTGCAACACACACACCGGGGTAGATCCAAAGTCACGCAGACGGCAATGGAGGGCAGGCCGGCTACAGGACTCAGACAGGTCCCGCTGACAAGTACCTTGAGTGGAGCAAGCGTAGAAGATTCAATGTGAGGAGTTGATGAGGCACTGAGTCGATCCCGTGGATTGAGGTGAAGCGTCAGCAACGATCCACGCAGTCGATAAAAGCTTCATTGACGAACCCCATTTACGGTGCAAGTGCTGCGTCGTCGTTGAGCCACGCAGTCCGTTGAGGCGATGTCGTTGATTGGTTCCTGTGTCAAAGGGCAATGTGGCGGTTCCGGTTGGCGAAAGTTGTCACTGCGTCGATTTGGAAGCAAAACAGCTGCAGAACCCACTTCTGAGGACCAGGACTGGATTGGCACCTCAAGCAACGGAGGACTCTCAGATGGCAGAGTCCAGCAGCAGCAGGGTTGCAGGAAGTCTTTAATGGGCCTGGGACTTCAGAACAGGGCGCAAGCCAGCAAGCCTTGGTGTCCCTCTGAGTTCAAGTGAGATGGGTTCAGTCCCTTGTCCTCAGCAGGGCAGAGATCAGCAGGGCAGCTCAGCAAAGCAGAGAAGCAGTTCCTTAAGAACATTCAGTGAAAACATCCTATCCTTGTAGCATAGCAGTCTTTACTCCTGGCAGAGTTCTTCACAGGTTCAGTAGTGTACTGTCTTGGTAGTGTCAGAGCCCCAGTACTTATACCCAAATGTGCCTTTTAAGTGGGGGTGACTTCAAAGCTGGCCGTTGAAGTGCACAGGCCCCCTTTCATCCCAGCTCTGTCTGCTAGGCTATCTGTGGGGGGCAGTAGGGTAATTGGCCCTTTGTATGGGACACAGGCCGTTGCCTATTCAGATGTAAGTGTCCTCTTCCTTCCCGATAAGAGTTATCAGAATGTAGATGAATGTAGATGAGTTATCTGTCACTCCCACCCTTCCTGTGTTTGTGGCTGTCTACAGGGAATGCACAAAGTATAGCTGTCACTCACCCTGGACGTGTATTAGAGACAGGGTCCAAGGCACACACAGCAGTAAGAACAGAGAAATGCCCACTTTCTAAAAGTAAACACAAGGAGATGATGGACGGAGTGCTGAAACTTTTCGAACACTCATCCCCAGTCACAGATCTGGGTTGAATCCATCATCGTTCTTTAGCTCACTTTGCC
Organism: Calotriton arnoldi; assembly: GCA_963921515.1. Lineage (NCBI taxonomy): Eukaryota > Metazoa > Chordata > Amphibia > Caudata > Salamandridae > Calotriton > Calotriton arnoldi. Next base: position 265,493 of record CAWUFW010012315.1, on the reverse strand, counting down.
ACCCCAATTTGGACCCAGACATCTGCAAATCAGTCTTGACCCTCTGCCTCATGGGAACAGTCCAGCCTGAACTGCCAGGCCAGGTCCTTCCTGGACCGGAAACAAGCATCCTGGGACTGGTTTCGGGGTAACACCCCTCATCAGCCAGGCTAGCTTGAATCCAGTGGCAAAGTGAGCAAGGGACCCACGTCTGGGCATACCCTGCCAACTTAGGGCGAACAAAGCAAACACAAGGCGATGATGGACGGAGTGCTGAAACTTTTCAGACACTCACCCCCAGTCACAGATCTGGGTTAAATGTAAATCCAGGTGAATCCATCATCGTTCTTTGGCTCACTTCACCACCCCAGTTTGGACCCAGCCATATGCAAATCAGTCTTGACCCTGTGCCTCATGGGAACAGTCCAGCCCGAACTGCCAGGCCAGGTCCTACCTTCTCCCGGGAGTGACCCCATCCAAACCACTTCTACCATTTAACAAAGCCCTCACAGATGTTCTACTCCGGCCTGGCACAAGCCCAGTACAGGGGCTCCTGTGAATATGGAGAGAATGTGGCCTAACGGCTAGGGCGGTCGACCTCGGTGCTGCAAATCCAGGTTCGAGTCTCAGCAGGGAATGCTCAACATTCTGTGGTTCTGGGCAAATCACTTAATCTCCCAGCGCCTAACAAAAATGAATGTGTCCGTCTGTAAAGTAACTGGTGCTCATGTAAAGCGCTCTAATACCTTCGTGTCTAGTTCGCGCTATATAAAACTCCACAAACAAAGTAAGACAATTGCCTGCCGCCATCGCCCTGCTCCAGGGTACCCCAATTTTCTCACCCAGCACCCTACCTCGGAGAGCTAGGTGGTCCAAGCCTCCATTTCCACAGTAAATTATGGAACATTCCCTACCATTCCACTGGACAAGAAATCCAAGAGGCTGGATAACATGGGAAAGAATGTTCTCCTCCGCCAGCCTGCTCTGTGGTTTGTGAACACCGTATGCCTTTTGGAACAATACTCCAATTCACTTTTAGACTTGTCTGCGCAGGTGCTGCCTACGGAGACAAGGCGGACTTGGCGCTGGAACGCTTCAAGGACAGCAGAGCTACGGCCAGGTCCTTGGGCCTTTCCATGGCCACTCGTCAACCCCAGTCCGCCTTTTGTTCTTTTTGTTGCCACGGAAGGTGTTCCTGCCGTGTCTCTACCCACCCAGACACCACGGCCGGCAGGCTTCCCAGCCCTTGCGTGGCCAAGGACACGATATTCACAGATCTCGTGGGTAAGGTAGCCAGAGGTCGGGCCAGTCCACCTCCCCTTCCCCGCCCCCCCAGCAGCCGCAGCCTGCAAGCCTCTTTAGTTTGCCCTCCGACCATCATGGGCATCCATTGGGAGGCAGGATACACCATCACCTGCACCACTGGAGGTCGATAACATCTGACCGCTGAGTTCTCCAGATTGCCCAAAGGGGGCTACTCCTTCTCCCTTTGTGACTACCCCGCCAACCATGCCACTCACTTGTGACTGGCTGATGGAGTACCACATCTCATTCCCCTGCTAGGAAGTGGCGGCTCTCTTGGCCAAAGGAGCCATAGAGGGGGTGCCGGCATCAGAAGTATGTCGTGGTTGTTATTCCTTCTACTTTCTGGTGCCCAAGAGGGAGGGAGGTCTTTGTCCTATCCTAGATCTGCCCTATCCTCAATTTGTTCCTGAAAAGGAAGAAATTCTAATTCTCACACTCGCTCAAGTCCTGTCTGCCCTGGGTCCAGGACACTGGATGGTGACTTGCACGACATATACTTCCACATTCCTGTTCTGCCTGCCCAGAGACATTACGTGTGGTTCATGGTAGGCAACGAGCATTTTCAGTTCAGTGCTCCCCTCTGGCCTTACTAGCGCCCCTCGTTGATGGTGGCGGTTGCAGCTCATCTGCGGAGATCAGGGATGCCAGTCTTCCCCTATCTCGACGACTGCCTGTTGAAGGTGGGCTCGCCCCAGGCAGTCGTCTCCCACCCCCAGATTGCGGCAGACCGCCTGCACTCTCTGGGGTTCCCTATCAACTTGCTGAAGTAACACGTGACCGCCTTCTCAGATGCTTCCTTTCATTTAAGCTGTTCTTGACACAGTGAAGTTTTGGGCTTATCCTCCCGAGCGGCGAGTCCAGGATTTGAAAAAGCTATGATACTGGTGTTTCAGCTTCTATCCTGGATTTAGGTGAGACTGACTCTGAGGCTTCTGGGCCTCATGACCTCCTGCATTCTGCTTGTGATGCATTCTACTGGCATATGCAGGCTCTGCAGTGGGACCTGAAGTTCCAGTGGGAGCAGCATCAGGAGAATCTCTCCAATATGTTCCAGATCTCAAAGGGCACTGCAAAAGACCTGCAGTGGTGGCTGATGAACCACGATTGGTTCAGCGGCAGACCCCTCTCCCTTCCCCAACCAGATCTGACGGTAGCGACATTTATGTCACTCCCGGGCCGGCAGGGCCATATGGAAGAGGTGGAGATCAGAGGACTCTGGTCTCCGGCGGAATCCAGATTCCACAGCAGCCTGTTTGAGCTCTGAGTTATTCGACTGGCATTGAAGGCCTTTCTACTTTCCATCAAGGGAAGACTATGGCTGGTGTTCACGGACAACACCACCACCATGTGGTACTGCAACAAACTGGGCAGGGTAGGGTTGTGAACCCTCTGTGAAGAGGCCTTATGTCTCTGGACATGGCTGGAACATCTTCCTGGATAAACTGATTCTTTGGACTTTAGCATCCTTCTTGCTGAAGGTAGTCACCCAGTTCCACGTAGGCCAGTCCATCACTTTCCCTACCTTTCACCCTCCGCCTCTTCCCTCTAAGGAAGAGGAGAGACTCCACCGGCTGGACCCAAAAAGAGTATTGTCGTTCTACCTTGACCACCATTCCAGGTGGACGATCAACGAGGATATGTCGGAGCCAAGAAAGGGAAGATCTTGCAAAAACTAACCATCTCCTGATGGATTGTTCTCTGTGTTAAGATCTGCTATGCATTGGCCAAGAGGCAGCCCCCAGAGGGTTTGCGTCCTCATTCCACCAGAGCAAAAACTGTGACTACTGCGTTAGCACGCGGAGTTCCGGTCCTACACATCTGTCAGGCAGCAACGTTGGCCGTGCTGCACACGTTCACCAAGCACTACTGCCTTGCCAGTCAGTTCCATCGGGACGGGCACTTTGCCCGTTCAGTCCTCCAGGACTTTCTGGTCTAAATCATGTTTGCAGACCCTCCTCCGGCGAGGTCTTTCTTGGGTATGCATTCTAAGGTAAGGAATCTGCGGCTAGAAGTCTCTATCAGATGAACAAGTTACTTACCTTCGGTAATGCCTTATCTGTTAGAGAAACTATCTAGCCGCAGATTCCTTACTGAACCACCCATCCTTCCTGCTCTGCAAATGGATTTATAGGTACAGGGCTATTTGCTTCTCAGGGCCCTAGATCCACACACCAGTAGTCAGTGTTATTTGTGGCTCCACGCTTCTGGCCTGGAAAGTCACAAAAAGAAACTAACATCAGTACACTGGGGTGGCACCCATATAGGCATCGCGGGCATTGCTTCCGGCGTGGATGACGCTGATGATGCCATATGGAGCGGAACAATGCCACGTACCGACACGTAGGGGTACTGCTCACGAAAAAGTTCCGGATTCAGTCTGACCCCTGGGGATAATTCTAAGGTAAGGAATCTGCAGCTAGTGAGAGTCTCTAACAGATAATAATAATAATCCGGTATTTGGTGTTACTGATAGTAAGTAACTTGTTCTACAGCATCAACATAGCTCTCAAGATCACAGCCATCAGGCTATCTTTCAGCATCAAAAATCAACTAGATGGAGAGGAAATAAACAGACTTGTGTTGCAACAGCAAGACCATTGACTCCTTGTCAGTGAAATTGCTCTCCCTCCCTCGCAGCTCCACCACTAAGTGAGGCCTTCCCCCGAGCCCCTGCACTCTCGAGTGTTGGTGTTCGAGGCCCTCCTCCACCCGCAGGTTTTACCTGCGCCTCATCCCTGATGGTCCAGTGGACCTCTGTCTCCTTTCTCTCGCTCTACTTTTTCTCTCCTTTTTCACTCGTTTTTTCCCTTATTTCTATCTTTCCCTTCACTCTCCTTCTGTGTCTCTCCTCCGTTTTTCACTCGTTTTTCCCTCATTTCAAGCTCCCCTTCACTCTCCTTCTGTCTCTCCTCCGTTTTTCACTCGTTTTTCCCTCATTTCAAGCTCCCCCTTCACTCTCCTTCTGTCTCCTCCGTTTTCCCTCGTTTTTACCCTCATCTCAATCTCCCCTTTCACTCTCCTTCTGTGTCCTCTGTGTCTTTCCTCCACTCTTCTTGCACTTTTGCTGCCTTATTTTCACTTTTCCCTCTCTTTTTGCCTTTTTCCTTTTGCCTTTTTCTGCCTGTTTTTCCCTGCCGCTGCTGCCCCCGTGGCCCCTCCCTCCCAGCACAACCGGCCCAATCCAGCTCCCCTCCCCGCTCCCGCCTCCCAGCTGTCCAGCCCTCCCCGACCCCTACTTAATGGCAGCCGCTGCGGGGACAGGCGAGCAAGACCACTGACTCATTGTCAGTGAAATTGCTCTCCCTCCCTCGCAGCTCCACCATTAAGGGAGGCCTTCCCCCGAGCCCCTGCACTCTCGAGTGATGGTGTTCGAGGTCCTCCTCCACCTGCAGGTTTTACCTGCGCCTCATCCCTGGTGGTCCAGTGGACCTCTGTCTCCTTTCTCTCGCTCTGCTTTTTCTCTCCTTTTTCACTCGTTTTTTCCCTCATTTCTATCTCCCCCCCTTCACTCTCCTTCTGTATCTCTCCTCCGTTTTTCCCTCATTTCAAACTCCCCCCTTCACTCTCCTTCTGTGTCTTTCCTCCGTTTTCACTCGTTTTTTACCCTCATCTCAATCTCCCCCTTTCACTCTCCTTCTGTGTCCTCTGTGTCTTTCCTCCACTCTTCTTGCACTTTTGCTGCCTTATTTTCACTTTTCCCTCTCTTTTTGCCTTTTTCCTTTTGCCTTTTTCCGCCCGTTTTTCCCCGCCGGTGCTGCCCCGCGGCCCCTCCCCCAGCATGACCAGCGCGACCGGCCCAATCCAGCTCCCCTCCCGCTCCCGCCTCCCAGCTGTCCAGCCCTCCCCGAACCCTACTTAATGGCGGCCGCGCCGAAGGCAAGCCCGTCTGCGCCCGTCCGCGACCCGACCACGACCAGCGCCAGGAACCCTGGTTCTCTGCACCGCCAATGCTACGACCCAGCGGCACTCCACGCTCTCAACCTAGGACGCAACAACAACTGCAAGCTAGCATCACCAGCCGACACCCACAGACCCTTCAGCTGTCACCGCTGCCGGCACACCTGCAGCACCGCCAAGACCACGGACCCAGCGCAACCCGCCTGCAAGAACACAACCGAACCGAAGACCCTGCAATGCATCCTCCTCAACGTCCGATTCCTCCCCAAACACGCCACCGAAATCTGGGACCTCCTCGACAGCACCACCCCGGACGTAGCGTTCTTCACCGAAACCTGGACCAACACCACCTCGGGACCATACATCGCCATCGCCATTCCCCAAGGATACAAGATCTCCAGGAAGGACCGCCCCACCCGCCCGGGAGGAGGAATCGCCATCGTCCACAAATCCACCCTCCGCCTGAGCACACTCCCCGACGAGCCCACAGACCTGATGGAACACCTTCACTTCAAGATACTGGCCAGTACCTTCCGAGGAACCCTCATCTACCGACCCCCTGGACCCTGCGGACTTTTCGCCAACTCCATCACGGACATCATCTCCCCGCATGCCATCGCATCCACCAACTACACCCTACTGGGAGACCTCAACTTCCACCTCGACAACCAACTGGACCCCAGCACCACATCCCTCCTGGACAACCTCCACAACATTGGACTCCGCCAGATCGTGACCGAACCCACGCACTCAGCAGGACACACCCTCGACCCCCTCTTCACAACAGGAAACTCCATCACATTCAGCCACACCACCGAACTCCCATGGACTCACCATCGATGCATCCACTTCACCTTCAGAACACCCACCATCCACAGACACCAGCACCTGCTCCCACGAAGAAACTGGACCAGAATCACCGACGACCAGCTAACCTCATCACTCAGCAACTCCACCCCAACCATCGTGGAAAACGACGACCCCAACACCGCAGCCCGAACCCTGCACAGATGGCTCTCCGACAGCGCCAACACCATAGCCCCCCTCAAGAAAAACAACAACACCGGCGCCAAGAAAGCTAGATGGTTTACCCCCAAACTTCGAGAGGCCACACGCACTTGCCGCCGCCTCGAAAAGGCCTGGAGGAACACCAAATCCACAGAAGCCCACAACAACTTCAGAGCCGCCACCAACGCCCACCACCAACTCATCAGAAAAACGAGGAAAAAAGCGATTGAAGACAGAATCTCCGCTCACGCACACAACAGCAAAGAACTCTTCAACATCATCAAGGAGTTCGCCCAACCCACCAGCGAGTCCACCGACATCCCTCCCTCACAAGACCTCTGTGACAAACTCCGCTCCTTTTTCCACCACAAAATCAAGAGCATCTACGACAACTTCGACGAAGACAACCAACACACCGAAGCCCTCACCAACCACCCCCGACACCCTGAAGCCAGCGATCGACAACTGGACAGCCCTCACCACCGAAGACACACTGAAGACGATGAAGTCAATCCACTCCGGGGCTCCCACGGACCCCTGCCCCCACCACATTTTCAACAGAGCCGCCGACCCCATCGCACCCATGCTCTGCCACACCATCAACCGCTCCTTGGCAACCGCCTCATTCCCTGACTGGAAACACGCCGAGATCAACCCCCTCCTGAAGAAACCCTTGGCGGACCCCACCGACCTCAAAAACTACAGACTCATCTCCCTGCTCCCGTTCCCAGCGAAAGTCATCGAGAAAGCCATCAACAGCCAACTCGCCACATTCAGCGAAGAGCAAAACATCCTCGACTCCTCCCAATCCGGCTTCAGGAAAAACCACAGTACGGAAACCGCCCTCTTCGCCGCAACAGACGACATCCGTACCTTACTGGACAAAGGAGAAACAGCAGCCCTCATCCTCCTCGACCTCTCAGCGGCGTTCAACACAGTCTCTCACCGCACCCTAATACGCAGACTCCATGACGCAGGGATCCAAGGCAAGGCCCTCGACTGGATCCACTCCTTCCTTTCCGGCAGAACGAAGCGGGTCAGACTCCCCCCTTTCCTCTCAGACCCTACACCAACCACCTGCGGAGTCCCTCAGGTGTCCTCCCTCAGCCCTACGCTCTTCAACATCTACATGGCCCCACTCGCCCCCATCGTCAGAACCTACGGACTCAACAATGTGTCATACGCAGACGACACCCAACTCATCCTCTCCCTATCCAACGAACCCAACACCGCCAGACACAACTTTCGAGAAGGCATGGAAGCCGTCGCCAAATGGATGAAAAACAGCTGCCTACAACTAAACACCAACAAAACAGAAGTACTCATCATGGGCCCAAACCCCGACGCCTGGAACGACACCTGGTGGCCCCTCGCCCTCCGAAGCCCGCCCACCCCCACGGACCACGCACGCAACCTGGGAATCATCCTGGACTTCGAGCTCAAAATGGACCGCCAGATCAACTCCGTCTCGTCCTCCTGCTTCCACACCCTCCGCCTCCTACGTAAGACCTTCAAATGGATCCCCCTCGAACACAGAAAGACCGTCACTCACGCCCTGGTCACCAGCAGACTCGACTACTGCAACGCACTCTACGCCGGAATAAACAAAAACCTCACCCGCAAGCTACAGAGCATCCAGAACGCCGCCGCAAGACTGGTCCTCAACCTGCCAAGACACTGCCACATCTCCCAGCACCTGCGCACACTCCACTGGCTCCCCATCGAAGCTAGAGTCACCTTCAAGATGCTCACCCACGCTCACAAGGCCCTCCACAACACCGGACCAGCATACCTGAACAGCCGACTCAAATTCCACGCACCCCAAAGGAGCCTACGATCAGCCCAGCTCTCCTACGCCGTGGTCCCCCGCACCAGAAAGACCAGATCGGGAGGCCGCTCCTTCTCCTTCCTCGCAGCCAGAGCCTGGAACGACCTTCCGCTCCACCTCAGACAGACAACATCGCTCCCCATCTTCGCAAGAAACCTCAAAACCTGGCTCTGCGACAGACCCCCTCCTTGATGGACTGGAACCTGCGAACCACCCACCCTCCCTTCCCCCCCCCCAGCGCCTTGAGACCCCTACGGGTGAGTAGTCGTGCTTAACAAACACCTGATTGATTGATTGATTGACTTCTTAATCAAAACAATGTCTTCATTATCCTGCCACCACTTTCCTACATCATGACTGAGAGTGTGTGAGCTGTCTCCCTGGATAGGAGAGAGGTGGGTGCAATATATTCTGTGGATTCTATGCAAGATAAGATTCCACATCTTTCTAATCAATGTCCCATCGAAGACATTCATATATCTAATCCTGGACATCTTGGTACAGGGTGGGCAGCCAATCTCTCAACATGGAAGATGCAGTCAAATGAGTTTCAAAACATCAAAGGAAAATGAAACTTCTCAGCTAAAAAGGATTGCATGAAACCGGAATTTCAACCATTCTTGACCTGAAGGCTGAAAACAAATAGGTCAAGAGGGAGAAATTCAAATTGTTAATGCTGCACCAGATTTTTCTGTCCCTACACCAAGGAAACTGGATGAGTGCTGTGAACTTATGCAGTGCCTACTTTAACATTCCAGTCTGTGTGAAGCACAGGCATTTCTTAAGATCCAGAATGAAAACCACTGCTCCCAATGTTGATTCCACCCTTTTCACCTCAAATCAGCCACCATTGTGCAGCTCTAAATGCATGGTTGTGGTAGCACTTTTTCTTTGTTGCAAAGGAATACTAAGCATTATTGCATAGACTCTGATTCCGGATCAGAACCCTTTATGTGCCAGGCCTCCTTGTGTAATTTGTTTGTATAATCCTATATCTGTATTCTGCACTGTGCATCTTCTCCCACCTCTGAGCTATGGAGTTAATATTGATACTCTAGCAAATGTATAATTCTCAAAGAGGATTACATGTTGCAGAAGGAAAAATTACTTACTTTTAATCCCTGGTCCCCAACACAGGTATTCTTTTGGAATTCATTAACATTATTATGCATTATTGTGGTCCTGGAGCCTAGTTTGGGTCTGGGTTTCAATAGATCATTGTTCTAAATAACTCCTGGCTGACCCTACTGTGCATGATGGGACAGTTCAGCCTCTGGAGTTCCTGAAAGGGCGGTGTTTGTTTTCATGCCTGTTAAACATACATGCAGTAATACAGTTTTCTGCTTGTTTTTATCCAGTTTAAATGGATTTGGGAGTGATCTTTTTTGTCAAATGTAATACATTGCAACTAATTAGGTCTGATTGGTTTAATTTAAGACAAAATGAGAAAGACAGATATTGTTGCCTCCTATGAGCATATTTTCTTTGTTTAAGTATTTTCAAATTTGCAAACATGCATATTTTAAGATGTGTTTCCCGAATCCTGCATAAGGATTGTGACGATTTGATGCTTCATATTTCGTAGAAAATACATGTTTGAGAACCAGTGTAATCGGCAAGTTATGTTATGTTATTTTCACTTGAAATAGCGCAACGACTCATACATGCAGGTCTATCTCGGCGCTTAACCAACACAGGAAAAGCGGAACGGACTAAAACAACCAGGTCCTCCCAAGTTTTTTAAACTTGGCAAAATCTCAGTAACTGTGGAGATGGTACGGAAATTGATTCCAACCCGAGGGGCCAGGGACGGAAAAAGATCTACCGCCGAATTTGGAAGAGCGGATTTGGGGAACAGTCAGTAGCGCTTTTTCGCTGGATCAAAGAGTTCTGGAGAGACAGTAATGGCGTAATTTATCCTTTAAGTAAGTGGGGGCTCTGCCCATCAAGGACTTGTGGGTGAGGCAGCAGATCTTAAAAACAGTGCGTTTCCAGACCGGAAGCCAATGTAGGGTTCTCAGAACAGGAGTCGATAAAGAACCTGCCAGAAGGTTACAAACCAGGCGTGCAGCAGTGTTTTGCACCACCTGAAGTTTAGACAGTACGGTGTTTGCGGCCGTTAGCAGTGCATTACCATAGTAAAGGCGACTTAGTACTGGGGCCTGGACCAGAGTTTTCCTCACAGAGGATGTTAACTAAGGAAAAACGTTCCTCAGTAGCCGCATGGTGGCAAAGCAAGCCCCACAGATTGCAGAGATATGGTCTTTTATAGATAGACCCTGATCTAGTGTGACACCCAGATTTTTCACAGCTTGCCTGGGAGAAGGAGCAGCACTGACTCGCAGGTATCTCTAACGAGTAGCTCGTGAGCTACCAGTAGCTCTTCAGCTACCTGTAAGTAGCTCTCCTCTGTGCAGCTCAGACTTCTAAATTAGAAGGTTTTGCTTGGTTGAATTATTTGTATACCAATATTAAAAAGCACATATTCAAGATGAAAATGTGTATATTTTCAGACCTCATGAGATGATGATTGGCAAAAAATGGTTAATTTTCAAAATTAGTTTGAAGGTATTGTTTGAGTTGGAGTGATTTATTACTCATATTATGATTTTGGTACTGGCGGGGCTGTAGCTATGATAGTATCACCCATGCAGATGCATTCAAAATTGATAGTGCTGTTTTACTTTATGGCAAGCAAGGATGCCTAACGCACTGATGTGATCACTGCTAACAGTCTTGGATAGGGTGCTCACCATCACATTACTAACATCAGTAGCTCAGGATGATTTTCGTTGAACATAATTAGCTCTTATTATGGAAAAGGTTGGAGACCCCTGGTACAGCGGGCCACCAGTCAGGTGACCAGAGGTGCTGGGCTTTGCCAAACAGCAATATCTCTGTTTTATCGCTGTTCAGTTGGAGACAATTCGCCGTCATCCAGGCAGCAATCCTTCTCATACAATCAATGAAGCACTGTTTTACACCATCAAAGTCCAGTCCAAATGAGATGATAAGCTGGGTATCATCCGCGTATGATATAACATCAAAGCCACAGAATTAAACAATCTGGTCAAGGGGGCTAAGTAAATGTTAAATAACACAGAGATCAGGGATGAGCCCTGAGGCACCCCTTTGTTGATGGGTATGGTACCGGACTTAAACAAGCCCAGCATGAGCTGTTCAGGAAGTCAGCAAGCCACAATAGGGCATTGCCACAGATGCTAATCTCATGCAGCCTGCACAACAGTATTTCGTGAGAGACGTTGTCACAGGCTGCTGACTAATCCAACAGCATGTGCATGGCAGGAGAGCCAGCATCTAAAGATGGGCGGATGGTATCTGTAACTGCCACCAACACGTTCTTGGTGCTGTGACTGGCTCTGAATCCAGATTGGGAGGAATTAAAATTTCTAAAGACTTCCAAAAATGCCATAAGCTGCTTATTGACTAGGCTTTCCAAGACTTTTCCAAGTAGTAAGAGAAGGGAGATGAGGCAATAGTTGGATAAGGTCTTTAGGACTGCATTGGATTTTTTTTTATATAGGAGACACCAGAGCAGCCTTCCAGGCTAGCTGCATTTTAGCCGAGTCTAAGGATAAGTTGAGGAGCAAAAGAATGGTAGGAGCTATTAAGGTTGAGAGTCTAGCGGAGATCCTTGGAGGACATAAGTCGGCAGGTGAACCAGATTCAGCTTTAGTCAAGAGCCCCTGAATTTGATCTAAAGTACAAACTTCAAACCTGTCTAGGGTCTAGGTAGGGGGTGGAGTCAGATGGGAGCACAATGAGGTGTGTTGGATCAATCCGACTCTGACAGATGGGAAACTTCTGGTTTGTAGCATCAATTGTTTCCTCAAAGTAGTCAGCCAAGGAGTCTTACAGTTGCCGAGATGTTGGAATGGCAAGGGAACAGGCATGTGGCTTGGTGAAGTCCTCAAGCACTTTGTAAAGCTCTTTGGACGAATTGCCTGCTTTCTCAATTTTACTAGAAATGTAGCTTCTTCTAGCTTTTCTAATTTGTATTTGATAGCTAGTAAGTGCTAGTTTATAGGCCACTCTGTCTTCCAGAGTTTTAGATTGGCACCACCGTCTTTCCAGCCTTTTGCAGGCAGCTTTCATAGTGCTAAGTTCTGTGGAGTACTGTGGAGCATAAGGTCTAGAGGAGGTGGGCCTAACCTGTTTAAGTGGTGCCGTTCTGCCAAATGCTGCAGTAAAAGCGTTGTGATAATTGGATAGCACAATGTTAATATCTGAGCCCTGGACAACTTCTACTAGAAAAAGTGACTTGGAGAACATTTCTTGCAAGATAGTGTTCCAGGACCTATAGGCGTTTTTAGTTACTTTGACATACTTGTCCATCCCACCAAAATTGGCAATCTGAAATTTGATTAAATTGTGTTCAGTCCAAGTTAGAGGGAGAAGACATTCACTCTCAAGGAGTAAAGACTTTGTGAAAATTAAGTCTAAGGTATGACCAGCCATGTGCATGGGACCGATCATACTCTGGCAAAGGTCCAGCATTTCCATATCAGTAAGGAGTTGGGCAACTTCTGGCTTTGCACTTTGTTCCCCATGAAAATTGAAGTCTCTCAGTTGGAGGAAATTGTTAGATGATAACACATAAGGGGCAATGTGTTTACTAAGAGACCGCTAAAATCTTTCTTAGCACCTGGTGACCGATAAATTAGTGCACCCTTCCAGTGGACTCCAGTTGCAAGCTCGATTTTAAAGATGGACATTTCCACCCAGTCCACCAAAAATGATTTGATTTGATTAAGTGAACCTTAACAGGGTCTCGGAACGCAATGGCTACTCTGCCCCCGGTCTGGATTCTCTATCCAATCTAACTAATTGATAGCTATCTGGCAGAGGCATAAAAGGGAGGACTGTGGCGTTAATCCAGGTTTCGGTAAAAAAACTGAAATTTGGGGAAAACAAAGATAGAAGATCCGAGATGTCGGTTGCCTGTTTGGGTAATGATCTAATGTTACAGTAAATGTCGCTGAGTTTCTGGGCTGGGCATAGTCCTTAAAGTATTGACTGAGGATAAAGCAGGTTGGGACGATGGGGAGGAAGCTGGCATGAGGGTGGAACCCTCCCCTCTAATCGCTGGAAGAGGTAAAATGGGCCCTTAAAGGCCTCTGCTATCATAGGAGGAGGTAGGCAGGAAAACCTACAAGATTTACATGCAACCGGACCCTCCAAACTCAAAAGGGGAAAACGTCTGCAGGATGACCCTAACCTACCTAGTTGAGAGTGGTTGTCACCAATTTTAAAGAATTCTGCGGTGGAGTAACCTACTCTAGCAGTAGAGATATCTTTTTTAACCGGAGAGGCAGGGATCCTGGTGACGTTTGGGCGCAAATGGGCACAGACAGGCTCTACCCATGCTGGCATTAGCCTAATCTAGGCATTGCCTAGAGCGCAACTAGATGTCCAACCTCCAAAATAGTGGTGCGGAGCGAAAGTCCACCAGGAAGTGGGGCAGTATGGTCAGCTAGATTAGCACTAATAATGTAAGTAAGTAGAGAAAATGTTTGCAGCTGGAATCGTAGCCATTGCGAGAATGCTGTTATGAAAATGTGATGTACAAAACAGTCTGTAAAAGTAATCTATGAACATTTATAAAACTCAGTTGTTTTTTATCGAGGACCTTCTTGAAGTGAGACAGTGGCAGAGAGTGACGAGACTCAAAATCCATTCACGGATTAAAACTGTAAATACTTGAGTGTAGTGAAAACTCTTTTAGTACTGGTTAGTTTCAATGAGCCCTCTGTATACCTCGCTTACAAATAGAGCAAATGGTACCCTTATTGTCAGTTTTACAGATAGCTCTATTTTCTGGTTTCTCCAAACTAGCCTGATAGAAGTTGTTGGATCAGAGGGGGATGCTGTATGCTCCACAATGAGCAACAGTACCTTCTCAACTGAAAAGGATTACAGTCAAGAAGATCTGAGTTTAACCAGGAGATACTGCTTCTAGTGATGTAGCTCACTGCTTTGTGAGGCCTGCTTGAATAGTGATTTCTATCTGTTTATTAATTGCATCTACAGCTTTTTGTAGAAACACTTATTTGACTTAGACTTTTATCTCTCTTTCTCTGAGAATATCCGGTCACTACTGAGCAGGCAGAGGAATGGATGTCCTGGGCTGGTAGACAGACTGGTCTTCTTCAGGGCAGAGCACTATCCACATAAGAAAACACGGCGACTTGGAGGGCCTCCTCCACTCCACAAAAAGTGATGACGATCACATACTATAACTATAAGCCTCACAATAGTTATACTGCAGACACATACCACTGTGGTCTATAATTTCTCTCAGGACCCAGTGCCCTGCTTTCTCAATCTCTTCAATGTACGACTTGTAGTCAGTTCTCCCAGGATTGGTCTTCTCAAACCTGAGCACACAGTCTCCTGTTCTGAATGCTTTCAGGGCACCACAATCTGTACGTTTTGATCATGTCATTCCGTAGGATCTTGCTCTTTTGGATCCTGTCAAGCCACAGGATTTTGTTTTTTGGTTTTCTCAAGCAGCAAGGTCCAGTTATGTTTGACCCTGTCAGGTCGCAGGGTCTTGTTCTTTATTATTTAAACAACATTTTATTACGTTTTTTCAATTTCAACATATAAACCATCTTTATATGACAGTAGAATTCCTTAATAGCCCTACTGAAAACGTATTCATGCAAGTCAACTACGAGCATCTGGTTATAGCAACAATGTGTTATTGAACATAGAATTCCTAGATCCACACCTCGACTTAGTCCGGGAAGCATTACCACATTGTGTTCAGTCTTCTGTAAGACTGCCAATGTTGCCATAATTTATTCCATTTATTGGAAAGTCTCTGTCATCATAGACCTATCACTCAGCCATCATCAGCTAGTCCTAGTCTTCTCTCCACACCTCCAGGTCTGGTGGATAAAGTGACCCCACTCGTAGACAACATTTCTCTTGGCAGTCATCAACCACAGGTAATGAGCAATCTTGGGTACCTCAACGGTCTCCCCTCCCCCCCCAAATATTCCACAGGGTCACCCTAGACTAGTTTGTTATTTGTGTTCCTGTAATTTGGCCCAGGAAGGTCTGAACCCCCTCCTAGAAGGGCCCAAGAGTGGGATACGCCCAGAGTAGATGGAGAAATGTATCTGTTTAACTGCACCCTCTTATACAGATGACAGATGCCACATGCCCCACTCTCTCACAGTGCCACTCTAGTGTAATATGACCTATTCAGTATACATAGTTGAACTAACCGGAATCCTGCACAAATTGCATCCTATTCTTCCCTTTTCATCTCGCCAAGATCAGCCTCCCACTCTGCTGCTAAACGAGCCAGTGGGTTTGGGCAATTGTTCATTATTTTCCTATATGTTACTGAAACTGCCATTTTCAATAGAGGTTCAGAGAGCAGTCGGTCTTCTAGTGGTGAGGGCTCATCTAATGATGAACCCTTGTCGATCTGAGATAACAGTGCATGCCTGATCTGTAAGTATCTGAGGGCCTCTGTGTTTGCCAAGTCATATTCTGCCTGTAGTAACCCCGAGGGCATTAGGGCCTCATCTTTCTATATATCTCTCAGCGGTCTTGTTCTTCTTGATCCTGTCAGGCAGCAGAGTCTTGTTTTCTTGATCCCCTCAACCCTCAGGGTCTTGTTCTTCTGGATCCAATCAAAGTGCAGGGGCTTGTTCTTCTTGATCCTCTCAGGCAGCAGAGTCTTTTCTTCTTGATTCACATAACCCTCGGGGTCTTGTTCTTCTTGATCCTCTCAGGCCTCAGAGTCTTGTCCCTCTTGATCCTCTTAAGCAGCAGGGTCTTATTCTTTTTGTTCTTTTCAACCCTTAGGGTCTTGTTCTTTTTGATCCTCTCAGGCAGCAGTGTATTGTTCTTCTTGATCCCCCTCAACCCTCAGGGTCTTGTTCTTGTGGATCCTCTCAGGCTGCAGGGTCTTCTTCTTTTAATCCTCTCAGCAAGCAGGGTCTTCGTTTTCTTCTTGATCCCCTCAACCCTCAGGGTCTTGTTCTTGTGGATCCTCTCAGGCTGCAGGGTCTTCTTCTTTTAATCCTCTCAGCAATCAGGGTCTTCGTCTTCTTCTTGATCCTCTCAACCCTCAGGGTCTTGTTCTTGTTGATCCTTTCCGGCCTCTGGGTCTCATTTTTCTTGATCCTCCCAGGCTGCAGGCTGTTATTCCTGCTCTTCGTAGAACAAAGCAGCCTGTTATTTGCGATATGCTCACAATACTGTTTCCTGTTCTCAATTTTATCAGGATACAGCTTGCTAGCCAGCTGCATGCCGTAAGTACACAGTGTCTTGTCCTTCCCTTTCCTATTAGGACAGAGTGTCTTGCTTTTCAACATCTTCTGCTCTCAGGACATGCTGCCTTGTCCTCAACTCTCTTCAGTCCACAGCATTTGTTTCTTGGTCCTCTCAGGATACAGTGTTGTGCTCTTCTCTTCTCGCAGAATAAAACATCTTGTTGCCTTCATCGTCCCAGCGCAGAGTGTGTCTATTTCATTAATTAATTATGTAAAACTAGACATTACTATTTAAAATGGGTTTAAAACCCAATGAAGCAGCATTGCTGAGTGTTAGAAATGGGGTTTATGATTGGCTAGGGTATGCACCTAAGCCAGGCAGAACCCACCACTCTAGTTGGGGCAAGGGAGTTACACACTGAAGATAACCCCTGCTCACCCCCTTGGTAGCTTGGTAGAGCAGTCAGGCTTGTCCCGGAGACAATGTGTAAAGCATTTGCGCAAAACACTCACACAACAGTGACTCACTAGGCACACCACAAAAGAGACTCCACACAAGAATATATAAAAAATATCCTTTGTATTATTCATAAAAATACATTAGATCCCAATCACATATATTACTGTGCCACTAGGCACTTGAGGAACTTCACAGGGATTACCCAAATCACTTTGCCTATAGGGCAATCGTCATAAACCTCACAGTTAGGATAACCAGTAACTACTGGTAGGATTGCACCTAGCATAAAACATTATGCGTAACCATCATCAGCAGTGCACTATAGTAACCACTTACAGAGTGCACACAGTAGAAAATCAGCATCACTGTGAATATCCCTGCAATATGCAACCTTACATCAGGGCACAGCACATCCACATTACCCGTGTACACACTACCATATGTGAGAACAATAGTAATTGCGGCACCCCCCGTAGGTTCCTGGGCTACATGCCCGCCTACACCATGAAAATGCGGTAGGGTTCCATCCCACTCGGCGATCTCCAATACGACTCCTCTTTCCCAGTGAGGAGAGGGGGCCTCTGTCGAGGTTTCCCTTTAATGCCCCCAAGAAGTGAGGGGCAACTGCCCACGACACGGGGCACAGCTGCTAATAACACGGGAAAGGGGTCTGGCCACTACTTCAGGCCAACGGGGCCAGCCGCGCCCCCTCTCTCTGTATGCCCACAATCTGCAGGTTTCTCCCCAACAGGAGGCAAAAGCCCGCAGCGTCCTGGGTTCGGACTGTGCAGCGGTGAGTGCTTCCAAGGAGGAGATGTGGGGAAGACACGCACCCGTCCCCGGCTGGGCACAGTTCCTTGGTCGCAGTGTTCTCCTGGCCGACGCTGGCACACGGCCGCCCTCCTCTTCCACGAAGGGCGGTTGTACGGGGCCCGTGAGGCTCATTTGGCAGCACCACGTCCCCTGTGAATGAACCTGGAGCGAAGTCTCCGCCGGTCCCGCTTTGGGTTGAGGACGGCCTCCAGGGGCCACCGATGACGTGGCGTCCTCGCTGGCTTCTGGGTGTGTGGCTAGGCAGCACTGGGAACTCCGGTTGGCCACGCTGGTTGCTCGTCAACGCTGCAGGCTTCCTTGCGCTGGTCTTGCTGACGAGCAGCCGCGCTGGGACGGGCAGCTCCTTCCATCTCGGACTGTGCACATCGCAGATAGGTCACCGCTCGCTTGAGGCTTCAAGGAGCACGCCGCACCGAGGCATCTCAATTCTAGAGCACACACACCGGCACTCTTGCAAAAGAAGGGAGAAGCGCCCTCCTAACCCTGAACAACGCTCCACACGCGCTTCCAAAACAGCAGGGTGAAAAATACAGTGCTCACCACGCGCTGCTTCAAATTACGCGTGGCAAGCCACAAAGCCCTGGAAGATCGCTGTGGGCCCCCGAGCAGGAAGCAGGCCGAGGCCAGCACACAAGGCAAAGTCCATATGGTGGTTCCCTGGTAGCCCAGTAATCCTCTGGGGCATCATACGAACCAGTAGCGTCTGGTTCCAAGTCCACGCAGTGTCATCTCCCCTCATGGGGTCACAGCCCCTTCACGTATAGTGCCAATGTCTTTGTTCTGGGGGGCACTTCAAACACTACATTGAGGTGCACAACACCCCCATTCACATTGTAAGCCCAGGCCCCAGACACACCACAGGGTGGTGGAGCCAGCATTGTGGAAGGCAGGCACAGCCCTATTCAGGTGCAGGTGCTACTCCTCCCACCACGCCAAATGCAGACCAGGCCTATTCATGTGCAAGGGAAAACTCCTCCTGCTACTCTAAATTCAGCCAAGGTCTTTTCAGCCTAGTGCTGAGTCACCCAGGAAAGGCAGGACACACCTCAACCCCCCTTGTGACTAGCTGGAGTGAATGCACATCCCCTCTCCCCTGTCAGTCAGAACCAGACAGTCAATACACATCCAGGCAGGGCACAAAGACACATAAGCACACAGAAATGCCCACTTCTAAAAGTGGCATTTCTAAAATAGTAATAATAAATCTGCTTTCACCAATAAGCAGGATTTATCACTACTATTCCAAACATGGTTACGCTACCCCTCTCGGATCAGAAATAACCACTGAAGCACATATTGGGGAATCCCCAATGCAACCCTATGAAAGGGCAGCTTAACAGCAGTGAGAAACCAAAATATGCTGTTTGTCACTACCAGGACATGCCACACAGTTAAGGCACATGTCCCACCTTTTACCTACACAGCACCCTACCCATAGGGCTAGCTAGGGCCAACCTTAATGGTGACTTATATGTTGTAAAAGGGGGGTTGCAGACGTGGCAACCACTTTATATGCCATGTCACGGCAGCAGTAAACTGCATGCGCAGGCCCTGCAGTGGCAGAGGCCTGAGACCGGTTTGAAAGCCTACTTCGGTGGCTGGGGCAAGCAGTCCACTAGTAAAATTTAATTTACAGACCCTGGGTATATGGGATACCACTGTACAAGGGACTTGCAGGTAAATTAAATATGTCAAACAGGTGTAGACCAATCTTACCAAGTTTACCAGAGAGAGCACGTGCACTTTAGCACTGATGAGCAGTGGTAAAGTGCCCAGAGTCATAAAACCACCACCAACAACAGGTCAGCAAAAAATACAGAAGGAAGGCAAAAAGTACTGGGATGACCCTGCAAAACGGGCCACGTCCAACACAGAGCAAATAATGTTCTCTTTTCAGAAGAGAAAAATAATAGTAAGAGTGTTTCCAATAGACATCGTAGTGAACTGTTGCTTCAAGCCAGCCAAGATCTTCAGTCCCCCTTTTTTAGGTTGGATCTTGAACACATCTCGGCCCTTCAGTTATTTTTTCACAAACTTTCTTTTTTTTAAAGTATGTCATACATTCTACATTATTTAAACCTTCTTTTCTAAAAGGGAGGAGCCTAAATGAATCATTTTGTCTTTCAGTTGGCTTTCTGGCTTCATAGAGCCTATTTCTGACAGATGGTCGGTCAGTATGGGTCTCAGAGGTGAATATGTTGTCCCCGCTAGTTTCCACTTTGGGGTTTTTCTCTGTTGTGCTCGGGCTACCAACAGTATGATGTGAGAGCTGTTACTGGCTCAGTGGGGCCAGGTGTTTATTAAGTTGCTGGAAATTAATAGTTTACTCTAGTGTAGAGTCCAGTGCAGTCAAGGGCTGTTGGCGATGTTTTAGTCCGTCTGGACGACATACCTGACACCCAGTCATTTGCTTTCTGTGCCTTTTCTCCTCACCCCCTTAAAATTGTGGAGTTCCCTCGACTTTGAGGAAGACCTGTGACACCAAGCTTCGACAGAGAGGCAGGTCTATGATTTGATATTCAGATGGGTGCCTTGATATTGAGGGAGGGCTACATTGGCGACCTTCAACATTGAAGAATGTCAGTGACTTCAGGCAGAGAGCCCGTGTAGGACACACTGTATCCTGACTTCCATTCTCTGGAGACCGTGTCTTTTTTGATCCTGTAAAGACACAGAATTGAGTTATGATTGTTTCAGGAAAGAGCAGCTTCTTTCCTGATCCTCTCAGGGTGCACCTCTTCCTTCAGGACACGCCTCTTCCTTCAGGACCTTCCTTCAGCGTTCATTTTTGTCTTCTCAAAGCATACTGTTTATTTTTCTTAAGCCCCACCAGGCACACCATCCGGTTCATCTCTGATGTTTACAGTCACACCAGGATGAGTGTAGTCAGTGAAGGGCTACATAAGGGCTTCTGCTGCTTGCAACTGAATGCGAGTCTGAGCTTTGCTTTTGGGTGTGCTTTGCAACTGTCTTGTATGGATCTGAAGAGCTTCAGTGTACAACAGGTTTGACAAGTATATGTTTTCCAGGCTTCAAGGTGAAATGCAGACGCTGAAAAGTGCCTGGGATGCTCACATTGCACTAATCTCCAGTGAGACGGTGTCTAAGGATCTTCAACTTCAGTCTATGCAGGAAGTGGAAATGAAGCTGAAAGCGCAGCTGGCGCGAT
Source organism: Calotriton arnoldi (assembly GCA_963921515.1). Classification (NCBI taxonomy): domain Eukaryota; kingdom Metazoa; phylum Chordata; class Amphibia; order Caudata; family Salamandridae; genus Calotriton; species Calotriton arnoldi. The sequence continues at coordinate 244,758 of CAWUFW010012315.1, read as the reverse complement.
GCCATCAGGACGTGGAGAGGTAAAGGGAGTACCTGGGGAGTGAAATGAAACCACGTGCCTCCGCACTTCAAGGTCGCTGGTGATTACCTATGTCGTCCTCTCTTCGCCCCTTTACATTGCTCCCTTTCATGCCCAGTGTTTGTCACCTCAAAAAATTCCCTAACCCTCTTTTATTTCTCCTCTGTCAGCCCGTCCCCTAACTTACAGCATTCTTTCATGCCCTATGTCTCACTTCTGCCATTTTATCCTCTCGCTTGACGGCTTCCTGCTTAATTGACCTCTGACCGGACCTAACCCTCTTTCATGATTTCTTCTTTGTCCACACCTCTTCACCTGATCTGTGCACCTTCCGTGACTTACCCCACTCTCCTACATCCTCTTCTTTCTTCTGCCCTTCGTCCACCAACCAGTTGTCTACCCTGTTGTGTTGCTCTGAACAGGACAGGCCCTGGATGCACTGCAATGGTTGCCTCCTAACAGGGACTCTGGTGAATATACAGTGTGGCTGTTTATTCAGTGGTTTGGAGTAGAAGCTGTGTGAATAGCATGAGGGGAGATTAGCACCGGGTTAGGGTGTTCTTTCTTTCCATATCATCCTTAAAGGAAACTATCTTATGTCATATATTAACTCTTATTAACTCTTTCACCGTCGCAGATTAAGTTCATAACATATAGTTTGTGTATATGTTTCACTTTCTGTTAGTAATGTATAATGTGTACATCACACAATGTCTATTTCAGTCATAGTGAGGTTTTAGAAGTCTCACTTTACATAACGTAAGTTGTCATAACAAGTGTATTTGTATAGAACGAGTTACTTACCTTCAGTAACACCTTATCTGTTAGAGACTCTATCTAGTCGCAGAGTCCTTACCTGAGAATTATCCACAGGCGTCAGACTGGATCTGGAAATTTTTCGTGAGCACACCTCTGCACGCTGATAGGTGGCGTCGTTCAACTCCACGTGGCATTGTCTGGGCTAGAAGTGACGTGTGTGTGACTACATAGGTGCCACATCAGCGCACTGACGTCTGTTTATTTGTGCGATTTTCCACCCCAGGAGTGTGGAGCCACGAAGAACACTAACCACTGGTGTGGACAACTAGGGCCCTGAACAGGGACCAGCCCTGTCTCTAGCAATCCATTCGCAGAGCGGGGAGGATGGGTGGGTCGGTAAGAAATCTGCCGATAGATCGTCTCTATTGGATAAAGCGTTATCGAAGATAGGTAACTTGTTCATCTGATAGAGACTTCTAGCGCAGATTCCTTACCTTAGAATAGATGCCCAAGAAATACCTCCCCAGAGGTGGGTCTGCAAAACTATTTCACACTAGAAAGTCCTGCAGGACCAAACGAGCAATGTTCCCATCCCGACTGACTGTCTAGGCAGTAATGCTTCATGAACGTGTGTAGAGAAGCCCACATTGCTGCCTGGCAGATGTCCAGGACTGGAACTTCGTTTGCTAACGCAGTGGTCACAGCCTTAGCTCTGGTGGAATGAACACGCAAGCCCTCGGGGGGGTTTCTTCTTGGCCGTTCCATAGCAGATATTAATGCAGAGTACGTTCCATCAGGATATGGTCTGTTTCTGCATGGCCTTCCCCTTCTTTGCTCCAACATCACCCATGAAGAGCTGCTCGTCCACCTGGAACTCTTTTGTATGGTAGAACAACAATGCGGTGAAGTCGCTCCTCTTCCATAGAGGAATGTGGCAGAGCGTAAAAGGTATGCAGGGTGATACTCTAGCCTACATGAAAGGGATTGACAACTTTTAACAGAAAGGATGCTCTAGTGTGAACCAGCTTGTCTGGGTAGATGTTCAGGTATGGGAGCTTAGATGACAAAGCCTGACCCTCTGGATAGAAGTTATTGCCACTAGGAAGGCAATCTTGATGGTAAGGAGCCTGAGAGGACGGTTGTGCAGTGGCTCAAAAGAAGCGCATATCAGAAAGGTGAGCACCTGATTAAGGTCCCACTGAGGCATGATGACGGTGGAAACGTGTTGCAAACCTTTCAAAAACCTATTCACAACATGGGATATGAACAGGGAAGGTTGATCTGGTATTCGCAGAAAGGCTAAAATGGCAGAAAGATAGCCCTTTAAGGTACCCAAAGCGGAGCCTCTTGCTTTGAGAGAGGGGAGCAGAAAGAGGGTCAGTCTGTCTCTGCACACCATGCCACAAACTTGCCCCAATAACAGGCGTATACCATCTTGGTAGAGGGACGCCTGGCTGCCAAGATAGCATTGCAGACTTCATGTGGAAGATTGAAAGCTGTCATTTGTCACCGCTCAATCTCCACACATGAAGGTGGAGTGTTGACAGGTTTGGTTGGAGAACCCTCCCCTGCTGCTGCAACAGAAGATCCTCCTAAAGGGGTAGCCTGATCAGAGGACCAATGGCCATGCTCAACAGCTCGGTATACCAAACTCTCTGAGCTCAGTCCAGAGCCTAAAGGATATCTTCTTGAGAACTTTGGGCAGGAGTGTAATGAGCGGAAAGGCATGTAGGCCTGAGCTCCGCTCGAGACAAAAAGTGTCTCCCAGTCAGAGCCACCTTGGAAACTCCAGCGTTGAAAACTGCGGACATTGTGTGTTCTCGGCGGTCGTGAACAGGTCTAACCAAGGCTCTAACCATTCTTGAAAGAGACCTTGCACTACCTCCGGATGGAGATGTCATTCATGATCCACTAGGCATCTTCGGACGAGTTAGTCCGCCCTAGTGTTCAGAGAGCCCACTAGGTGTTGAAGCACCAGGGACATGCCCTGCTGTTCCAGCCATGTCTAGAGACGCAGGGCCTCTTGAAAAAGGGTCTTCGACCCCACCCTGCTTGGTTTGTTTTAATACCACATAGCAGTGGTATTGTCCATGAAGACCTCCCCTAACCTTCCCTTGATGGAGGGTAGAAAGGCTTTCAATGGCAGGAATCACCAGGAACTCCAGTAGATTGATGTGGAGTCCGGATTCCGCCGGAGACCAGAGGACTCTGATCTCCACCTCTCCCAAATATCTGCCCCATCCCAGGAGTGTCACATCTGTCACTATTGTCAGATCTGTTTGGGGAGGGGAGAGGGCTAACCCAATCGCGGTCCATCAGCCACCACTGCAGATCTTTTGCAGGTCCCTCCGAGATCTGTACCATATCAGAGAGATTTCCCTGATGCTGCGCATACTGAAACTTCAGGTCCCACTGCAAAGCCCGCATATGCCAGTGGGCGTGAGTCACAAGCAGAATGCAGGAGGCCATGAGGCTCAGCAGCCTCTGAGTCAGTCTCACCGAAACCCAGTGTAGAGGCTGACACATCTGTATCATAGCCTGAATATCCGAGGCTCACAGTTCGAGAGGATAAGCTTTAAACTGCACCGTGTTCAGAACGGCTCTGATGAAAGGGAGCATCTGAGAGGGAGTCCGGTGTGACTTTGGAATGTTGGAAGTGAACCCCAGCAAGTGCAGGAGGTCCGCCGTAGTCTGGAGGTGGGAGACAACTGCCTGGGATGAGCCCGCCTTCAACAGCCAATCGTCAAGATTGGGGAAGCCTGGCACCCGTGATCTCCACAGATGAGCTGCAGCCACCGGTATCACCTTGGTGGGCACCCGAGGGGCCCTGGTAAGGCCAAAAAGGAGCGGGGCAAACTGAAAGTGCTTGTGTGCTACCTTGAACCACAGGTAATGCCTGTGAGCAGGCAGGACGGAAATGTGAAAATATGCATCAAGCAAGTCAAACACTTACATCCATTCTCCCTGGTCCAGGTCAGACAGAACTTGAAAGAGCGTGAGCATTTTGAATTTCTCCTTTTTGAGGGAGAAATAATTGAGGGGGTGCAGGAACAGGATGAAGGCCTCTGTCCTTTTTGGTTACCAGAAAGTAGCAGGAATAACAACCATGACATACTTCTGGCATTGGCACCCTCCCTATGGCTCCCTTTGCCAAGAGTGCCACAACTTCCTGGTGGTGCAAGGAGAGGTGGTCCTCCAATAGCCTGTCACAACTGGGTGACATGGGTGGAGGAGTAGTCACGAAGGGGAGGGACTAGCCCCCTTCGATCAATCTGAAGAACAGAGTGGTCTTATGTTATCGAGCTCCAGAGGGACAGGTGATGGTGTATCCACTGGGTGCCCATGATGGTTGGAGGGCAAACTAAAGGGGTTTGGAGGGTGCAGCTGCTGTGGGGGAGGTGGTGGACTTGCCCTACCTCTGACTGCCCGACCCACCGGGTCTGTGAGTACAGCGTCATTGGCCACACAGAGGCTGGGAAGCTTATACGCAGTGGTGGCTGGGTTGGTAAAGACATGGGTGAAAGTCCCTTCCGTAGCCACGAAAGGAGCAAAAGGTGGACTGGGGTTGGCAGGGGCCATGGAAAGGCTCAAGGACCTGGCTTGTAGCTCTGCTATCCTTGAAGCACTCCAGCACTGAGTCTGCCTTATCTCCGAGGAGAAGGGAGCCATCAAAGGGCATGTCCATAAGCGATGCTTGGACATCCCCTGAAAAGCCAGACATCCTCAGCCAGGCATGGTGCGGTAAGACCATCGATTAAGAAACTGGTCTGCCTAGCAAGTCTGTCGTGGCCAGCCCACATTGGATTGTGAACTTAGCTGCATCTCTCTTGTTTGCCATGGCTTAGGAGAGTATCACCCGGGCCGGCTCTGGGGCGATGGGCAGCACCTGCACACTGAACCAAACCCTACAAAGCATGGGAGCATCAGCCCAAAGTACATGTGGTGGTCACGGACCGCAGTGCCAGGTTGGTGGAAGAAAAAATGTTCTTACCTATCTGGTGGTGTGGTATGGAATGCAGCAGGATTTACACAGGAAGTGGAGGCTTTACTACCAAGCTCTCTGGGGTAGGGTGTTGCGAGAGGGTGGGCAATTGTCCTGTTTACAGAGCCCCAGAACAGAGTTTGGACCAATTCCCAAGCAGAACTTTTGTAAGTGTTTTATTAAATGGGAGAAGCGGTTCTGTGGGGATCACTCCCGGCTGAAGCACCTCTGTCAAAATGTTAGCCTTGACGGCCACATAGGGTAGGCTAAGGTTCAAGACCTCGGACGACCTTCTCACCACCATAGCAAAAGACGCCACCTCTACTGTATCCAAGGTAGGAGGAGAGCCCATGCCAGTATCTGCTGAGATGTCCAGTCCATTGGCGTCTGCCAGTTCCTCACACAAGTCTGTTTGCGTCTAGGGCTGGTATTCATCAGGGTCCAGTGACCCCTCTCAATCCTCCACAAGTCCCAGCTCCTAAGAATAGGGCTCAGGCTCCAGCCTGAGGGGCATGGCTTCAGTCAGTGTCTGAGTCAGCGTCGGACTACACCCATCCGGCTCCGTGTCGGAGTTGGGATGTGAATGGGGGCCTCATCATCTGTGCCGTGGAAGGTCGAGGTGGCACGACTGACAGGAGCCAGTGGTGGAACTGCTGTGTAAAACTAGTAGTGCCCCCTCCCAAACCTGTGGGGCCCAAAGGTGTGGCAGTGGGGACCGGCCATCCAAATATGAGGTGCATGGGGGATCACTGCGGCTCCTGGAAACTCTGGGAGGCCCGGAGCCGTCCCAAGCGCAGGCTCGACCACGGAGCCAGGCCTCAATGACCACGCTCCTTCGTCTCGTTTGATGACTTTGACAGGTGGGGTGAAGTCAAAGACCTCTTCGACTTATTGCTCTTTTGCTTCTTGTGGGACTTACCGAAGGACGACTTCTAGTGTGAGGAAGATATAGGACTCCACGACCGGGACCTTCCTATCGACTGGGATCGAGACCGTCATGGCGTCACATGTCGAGCATCAAGAAACTTGAGGGAACACTCCCTCAAGGCCTTTGGGTGCATGGTGCAGCAGCTGATGCAGGCCTTCTCGTTGTGGTCGCTCTCGAGGTATCAGAAGCAAACAAGATGCGGGTCAGTCAGGCGCCACAGGGCTTGAAGCCAGCTTTTCTAGTGGACATCCTTTCACACCAGGAGAAGAATTCTCAAAAAAGGTTCGACAAAAGTTTAAAAAAAGGTCAGTCAAAAAACGACTGGGGGTAGCTCTCTCCAGATCTGCGCTGACTGGCATGGAAAGAAAAAAAACGGATATGTCACTTCCAGCGCAGATGACGCTATGTGGAGCCGAATGATGCCAGATACTCGTATTCACCCCCATGGAATTCTGTTAGTGCTATTGACAGATAAGGGATGTTTATTGCTACCCAAATCAATGGCACTCATTTTATCAGCCTCAGAAGGATTAAAGACCTAGTGTATGTGTTGGGATTCGACCTGTGAGCATGGAATCAAACCCAGATTAGTCGAATGGATGCATTAGTTCACTGTGCCACCATCACACAGTACCCTTACTGTAAACATTGCTAATTTATGAGTAAATTAATCTGTCCATCCCACACATAGTATGAGTCTGTATTCTGTACATCACAAATGGCAAGATGGCTCAGCGAGTTAATTGCTTGCTGCTAACATCCAGTGTGACATACAGACTAAACATTAGAATCCTGGCAATGCTAACCGAATATTTCATCCTTCTGAGATAGATACATTGAGCACCATTAAGACTGGTGATATTTTACAACATTTGGCAAAGTTAAAAATCTATTATTATTCTCTCTCTTGTCGTGTAGTTCCTATAAAACCTATACAGGATCTGTGCGTTCGGACAGCATACACTGTAGGATTGGTGTCAGACTGATTCTGAACACCCCCACCGGGTATGTTGGCCTTTTGTATCAGCTAGCTCACAGTGCCACTAAAATCTCCTCTTACCAAGGAGAGAATAGTTCTTGGCAACCATCGAACATGACAACCCTGACCCCTCCGGACCGTGGAAACAATATACCACTTTTCGCTCAGTCACTCGTGCTTACTTAGTCTGTCTTAGAGAGATACACAGAATAAACAGGCTGGGCGTTCTCAATAAGTATTTATTGAACAGTTGTTATTCTGGTGTAAAATAGATGAGCTGCAACAACCGCTAGATAGTAACAGATATAGATGATTAGAAGCACTATGAAAGTAAAAGGATGATAGAGTTCTACCATCTTGCGATAATCATGAATACATGCGAGTATATAAAATACATGTCAATAAAAGATGCGTACTCCTACGATGCCTCCCTAACTAGATGTACCTAAGTGTACCTAGCATGTGTGTAGATGTTAAGCCAAGAATCCCTCTAGGATAAAGTCAACCCCATTACCTGAAGTGAGAGACTGTGGGACCCCGTCTTGGTCTTGGGTTGGACACCCCGCGAGGGATGTTAGACCATTGCGAGCTGGAGTGTCTGCATGCAGGAAACTCAGCGCCTCGCGTCAGTGTGTCGGCCGGGAAGTCCTGGTCTCCTCTGTCTATCTTAGCAAGATGTGATGTATATATACCCATAGGTCTCCCCAGGGGTCCTACCTCGCTGTATTAGTGTGTCGGCCAAGGGATGACGTCGGGCATGAACTTTATACATAGATATTATACAGGAGATGGTAGTCCTGCTGTGCTTCCAAGAATCCTCATGCATAATGTATGAGATTTTGAACTAGGGAAAACCTGCATTCGGAATGCAGTGTCGTATCTAGGTAAAAGGTCAGTCCCTGTAAACCGTTATAAGTGTAATGTAGGGAAGAATATAGGTGAAGGGTTATGAAGTTACCTGGGCCTGTATCAGGGTACCTATATGGAATATAACACTCTCTCTCTGTCAATCTCCCCTGCTCTCTCTATCTCTCTCCCTATCTCTGTATGTATATATATAATTCCAAGAAAAATTGTGGTATTCCTGGTGTGCATCCATAGCAGGCAAGAAGTGTAAAGTACATTATCAATGTCTATTGTTTTAAATGTATAAATTGAGCACCAAAATGGCACTTTCTATGTTGAGAAAGCCGAAACGCGTCTCTTTTTCTTGTTGCTGTGTCCGGAGAGGCCGGATCAATTAAAAAGATTTAAATTCCTTCTGCCTTCGAGTGCTAGCTCTTTTACTTATGGAGGTTTGTGGAATATATATATATATATATATATATATATATATATATATATATTATTTAGCATTTTGTGTTAGCCTCACATTGTGACTTATTCCTCTATGTAAAAGTAATGCCTGCTAACCTCAAAATGGGAGATTATCTCTGCAGTTATCTTGTTCTGCGAGTTTATAAATCCTGTATTACATAAGTGTCTGTTACTCTCCTCTCACGTTGTGAGTTTCTATTCTGTGGTTCCCCCCCTTTGTTTCCTCCGCTGTGGCATGGCTGTGTGTTAGGTTCGCAGATGAGAATGCCTTGCTCTTTTCTTGGCCGCAGGTACAAACAGCAGCTCTCTCAGGGCGTGGAGCGTGAGCGGCTTCTAGAGCGAGCAAAAGTGCAAGCGGAGCTTGACTGGCAAAAGCGGTGTGAAAATGCTGAGAGGATACAGTATCAGAAATCTGAAGAGGTCCTCCAGAGCCTAACGGCGGCACGGGACAAGGTCAGTAACCAGTCATACAGATCATCCCCGAGCCTGACATTAACATGGTAGAGACCGTCCTTGGGCCTGACATACAAGGTCATTATACTGTTCCAAAGGGCCTCCTGAATTTACTTGAGCATCAAACAAGGTTGGTATTCAATAATACAGTGATCCTGTCATTCCCCACAGCGTAGGACTCCGCCTGAAATATAGGGCTAAATGACGGATTTGCATTTATCGTAGTTTCACATAATGTTACGGACATTTCACATAATTATGCAAAAGCAAATTACGCAAATTTCACACACCCCTAGTAATCAGGTAGGTGCAAGAGGAAATTATGCATACTTTGCCAACATAATTTAAATTTCTCGCAGGCCTAGTTACCGCCTGCTTCCACTTGCTGGTAAAATGCATGTCCAAAACAGACATTCTCACATTATTTACCAATTGTAAATCTTTAGTACGTTAAAATACTGATTCCTCATTTGTGATTCTCTAATAAGGAATCCGTACATGGAAACATTTCTTCAGCTATTCAGTATTTTTCTGAATTGCAATTTAAACACTTCGAATAGGTTTTAGCACCTACCAAAAGCTGATTTTAGAGGTCGGTAACCAGTTTGAAACTGGTTACCGATTCACCAATCTTTCATATATCTAGCCCAATGTTCTATAACAAATTAATCGTTTCTTCAAATGTTATCAATGAGTCATTGTTTCTTAAATTAATTGAGGGCAACGTTTAGATAATATGGGCTTCCTCGCCTTTAATAGAATCTTGATTTTTTTTTAGTTAATGAGAACTAGCAAATCATTGTTTTATATTAAGACAAGAGGCTCTTATGATCTTCAAGTTCGAAGCCCAATTACCACCACACTTGGTGTTTGTTTAATGAATAGAGAAGATGAAGACAAAAGGCTAGATAACACTGCAGCATCTTTGACTCTTAGTGCCAGATGTATCAAAAGCTGGACTGTTCCTATTGGGCACAGGGTCAAGACTGATTTGCATATGGCTGGGTTCAAACTGGAATGGCATGGTGAGCAAAAAAACGATGGATTTAGGCCCAGATCTCTGTACTGAGGTGAATGTATGACATTGTTCTGCATTCTGTCCATCAATTGTTGTTTTTGCATGTGTCACCCCGAGTGGGACGGGTATGCCCAGATGTGGGTCCCGTGCTCTCCATGCCACTGGAGTCAAGCTATCCTGGCTGATGAGGGGTGAAACCCCGAAACCGGTCCTAGGATGCTTGTTTCCAGTCCAGGGAGGACCTGGCCTGGCAGTTCGGGCTGGACTGTTCCCATTGGGCACAGGGTCAAGACTGATTTGCATATGGCTGGGTTCAAACTGGAATGGCATGGTGAGCAAAAAAACGATGGATTTAGGCCCAGATTTCTGTACTGGGGTGAATGTATGACATTGTTCTGCATTCTGTTCATCAATTGTTGTTTTTGCAGATGTATCGAAAGAGCATTTTGCGATTCTTAAAAAGCCATTTTTACTGAATCGGTATTTGGGAATCGCAAAATGCTATGTATGTAGGAATCGCCAAAGATTTGGCGATTCCTTAATATTACCTAATAGCGATTCGGTAAATAGTGAATTGCTATTAGGTACTATGACTCCATTCATTCATATGGGCTGAAAAGCCCATAGGCTTGAATGGTTTTGCATTAGCTAATTTGCGATTACGTAATTGGTAATCGCAAATTGGCGAATGCAAAGCCAAGGTTGCCCGGGGACCTAAGGCCCCCCTGAAGCACCCCCAAAATATTAATTGTGCACATGTAAAGGGGAAACATGGCCTACAGGCATGTGCGCGCAACATGGCACTTTTGAAAAATGCATTATTGTGCATTTTTCTAAATTCGCACATGGTTGCCATCAACTTGAAATTGATGGTAATTAGCGTTTTCTAAATGCACAGTTCACATTTAGGAAAGGCTTCTTACATGTGCACTTTAGAGATTCGCAATTTGCAAAAAATTGCGATCACCTAATTCCGAATACAAAGCCTTTCATGCATAACAAAAGGCCATTTTGCATTCGCAAACTGCCGAAATTTGTGATTCGCACTGTTTGCAAACGCAAAATCCTTTCATACATCTGGCCCTTAGCCCCCTCACCAATCTAATTAAATCTGACAACCATGTTCCCCCTGCCCCACTCAGCCTTTCTTAACTGCCTGTACTATGTGGGCTTTGCACCCTTCTCTGTATCACTTGTTCTGTCATTAAAACCATTGAGCAGGGCATTTTATGAGATTTAAAATCACTCTGTCAGGTAGTGGCCACACCAATCAGCATGACTGACACGTCTGACATATCTGAGATTCTTGCCTCATAGTGAGATACATCCGCTGCCCCCTTCATTGATACTCCTAACCATTGACTATCTCCACCTGTGTGCGGTATCCCAGAGCACTTTTGTAGACGGGAGTCTAATCATTCGTTGGATTTGCCTTTCTGCAAGCAAAATGAACTAAATGTATTTATTTTCCTTTCAAATTACTTTAGAGTTAAAAAATAAACTGAACTGGACTAAAAGGGCTGATTTACCTCTTACTAAGCTTTTTATAAAGGAACAGGGAAAGAAATTGAAGAAAAACTGAAGGATAGCGAGCAGCTCCAAAGAGCTGAATAGGAACAACTGTTCCACCAAGATTGTGAGTAGTTCCCCTGCCCCTTAAAAGGGAGTAGGCTCTGTTAGCCCTGGGCTTGGCCATTCAGTGCCTTTCATGACAGGAAATATTCAGTAACTTGATAGCTTTGAGCATTTGTCTTCCTTTTCTCTCATTTTTCTGTCAAATGATCTTCATTGAACTGATGTGTCCATGGTTATTAGATACTCATGACATATGTAGTGTGTCTCTCAGAGCCCCATGATGTGAATGAAACTTATTTGCCTAAAGATGTCCACGAGAACCGTCAAGGAACCAAAGACAACAGAGTCGCATAGCAAACAGGAAGACTCCTGAACATAATCTGAATCGAAGGAGGCTGAGGGTCACAGCCTTCGAATCTACCAAGATACCTCCCTGGTAGCACACAGTATGGAGTTAATGTGGTCATATCTGCTTGCAGAATGAACCAGCCTTGCAGCTGAGTTTAGAACCGGTCGAGATGGACAGGATATGTCTAAATGTTTGAAACCATTTGCAATACCAGCCAGATCTCTAGCGGGTAATTAAATATTAACGGTGCAAATTACAATGCAAAATGTGAAGGATGTAATTGAGGAGCTTTCTAATAGCAAAGTGGCTGGTGTCAATACTTTCAGTGCTGGATTATATGAACCACTGATTTATTTAATGGCTAAAGTGCCTTTTGTGCAATAAATACAAATAGCATGGTCACCACAAAAGCTATTTCTCTAATGCACCTTACTTTGTTATCTGCCAAAGACCATATTTAAGAGCCCATAATAGAAAAGTCTTTGTGGATGAATAATTTCTGTTTTCTCTGAATAAATGTTGTAAGAAATGTGATTATTACTTTGGGTTGGCTGACTACCCATTTCAAGGAATAAGCACAACTCTTGACTGGGTGAACCCTTGAAGTCGCAAAATTAACGTGAGCTTATCCCCCTGGGAGCAATGACACAGAGCAGACAGGCTTAACTTGGGGCAATGTATAAAGTATGTATGCACTACCAAAACAGCAATAAAGTCAAAATGCAAAACAACATTAATCCAAAATTGAATTGGGAGAACAGAGTAAAATGTAATAAATAAAATGACAGAAATCCAATAAGGGGAACCGGAAGTAGGATTTTTTTTAACGTTTGAAGTAAACTGGGGCATAGCTTTGGGGGAGGGGGGATCTGGCTGGGGTGAACACCCCCCAAACAAATGCAATCTTGGCCTGGTAGTTGGGTCAGGGGGGCCGGAGTCGGGTCTGCTATGCCTGTCTGTTTTTCGTGGTGAGCCAAGAATAAAAGGCAAACATTTACCTGTGGTGTAAAACAGGAAAAAGAGACGGAGATATACATCTGGTGGCTGAATTTCAAAATGTGAAGCTAGATAACCTGGATTCAACACTGGCTTTCCTGCTTGTCCAAATTGTGTGTTCCTAGGCAAACATTTTATCTCAAAGCCTCCTTTTACTTTATCATCACATATGAGAGCACTTTTAAATACTTGAGTTCAAGGTGTGCTCTGTATAAGCACCTCTTATGATTGATTTAATATACTATCACATTCCTCCATCTACAATAGAAATCTAGGTCATATTTGCTTGACTACTTTAGGGGGTAATGAAGGGCCTGGGGGCTATTTACTACTGTTTTTGCAGTAGTATTTAGAAGTGCAGTTTGTGAATAGCATTTTGTAGTACGCTTGTAGTACTATTGTAGTACTACAAAACATACTACAAAATGCTGTTTGTGAATAGCCTCCAGGTCCTTCAATGTGGTGTAGAAATGTAAATTCGACTCTTAGAGTAAATATACACTCGCATTTTATGTTAGCTAAGAAGTAGTAAACTTATTCAAAAGTGTAAACTAGTTAAACGTGTAAACTACCTTTGTGAATTGGGCCCATATACTGACCAGTTTACCAAACAAATAGTAAATCTCAACCCATAAAAGTACTTCTTGAATGGGTGCAAATATGCTACTTTTTGGAATTCACAAACATTGGCAGTTGTAGGCTTGGAAAGCTGTGCTAGTCTCAAGTCTCCAGGCATACTATTGGCAATCAAACATCAAAAAGGTGATTGGATGAATGCTTGCAAGTAGTCTAACCAGTAGCAAGCTCTCGGGGTAGCATTCCAACCCATTGTTTTTCACTCACTCTGCCACTCTAGACAGAGGCCCACCTAATGCAAATCAGTTTGAGACTGTGCCTCATGGGAACCGTACATCTCGAAACATGGTTATCTCACCCCTCCACCCTGTGGCCCTCTGCTTTTTTTAGTTGGGAAATTGGAGATTCACCCTCCCGAATGTCTCTGACTAAGCTATGCCCCTGAGTAAAAATAGCACCAAAAAGCACAAAGAGCCAATGATAATCTGTAGTTGTGGTAGATTGGGACCTAAATGTGATTTGAGGCTTACTGTAAAGATGCATGGATCGGATACGCCAACCAGGTTCGTCCTGGTCAAATATTTTACCACTTGACTTAGTCTTTTAGGTCTCAATCAACCACAGGAGTACACTTCTAAGGTACCCAGGACCTCACAGGAGGCACTGTGAGACTCAGAGTGTCAGGCCAGTGGCAGCTGCTACGGAACAGGGCAGGTGGGGGTGGGGGTTTGAAAAATAAAAAAGATCACTTACCTGTGAATGGCCGCCGCCTCTCCTCCATCCTCTTCTCTTCACGACTCTCGGCAGCATGGAAGCACACAGGCTCCCAGACTTCTCTTAGCCAATCACGATGCTGCTTTCACTAGTATGACAGCAGTGTCGGGATTGGTCTGAACGGCCTGTTTGGCTGTTCAGGCAGTGCCTGGGACAGTTTTCCACCCGGCTGTGCAACACAGCCAGGCGGAGAAATGCTAAGCGCGCATTTCTGTTTGGCCGGCCCAAGACGGCTGGCCAAACTGTCATGCGCACTTATGGTGCACCAACCACTCCTCCTCGCTGTGACCCCAGCCCCACCCCATCCTAACCTGGCCCCGTAGCTCGTACTAAAAATAAAATGATAATAATATTGTGTATCATTTTATTTTTCCTTTTTTTACACTGCTCTGAGAGCAGTGGGGTGACGCTCCTCCGCCTTAGCGGAGGAGCCTCCACTGTGTCAGGCAAAGGCTAACAGCAGGGTCCAGTCCAGATTCAGTTGTCACTGGTCAGCTTGCCCCTTCTAGGAAAAGGCCTCTTGCAGCTTCTTGTCTCCCTGTAACCACACAGGATGTCATCCTTCTGACCCTTGGAGTCCACTTCTTTGTCCTGAGCAGGTCCAGTCCTTCAGGGTTCCACTCAGGTTACAGACAGCAGTTCCAGTCCTCCTCTGATCTTGTGCAGGTTCAGAAAGAGTTTACTGCAAACAGGCACAAATAGCAATGTGTCAGTGCAAATCCAAGTTGGTGAAAGTCTTCAGCCACACTTAACATGGGATCTGGGGGGATGTGTGTGGTTAGTGTACTATGGTAATCCTAGTGTCCTCCCACATCTAACACTGAAATCTAGTTTGAGGCAAGCACTGTACCCAGAACAAAACAAGGGTCAGAAGTCTGTTAGGACAAAAGCAAAGTCCTGCAACCAGACAGGGAATCCACAACAATTGTCTTGGCATCCTGTTCTCTTCCTTTCAACAGAACTGTCAAGCAGGGTTCAACACTGTAATGTCAAAGAGGATGCCTGCAGCCCCCACCCTGCATATTCTGTGGAATTCAGAGGAGTCATCTCTGCCCATTCAGGTCAGCCAATTATTTACTCCTGGGAAGCATTTAACACCTTTTTCAAACCTATTTAATGCTAAAAGCAGTCTGAGAGCTGGCTGAGGCTTATGCTAATTCGACTTCTGACAGTCGAGCCAAGTGAATGATAACATTTTAAAAGTAATTTTTTGTTAATATTGATTAAAACTCAACTTCACAATTGAATTGGATTTTCAATAGCTAAAAATAGTGGTTTAATTAATGTAGTACTGAAATTACATTGTAACATTACATTTTTACACGTCCTATTTTAAATCCCATGCACCCTTTCTGCTGGGCCACAAGGCCTACATAGGGATGACCTATTAATATTTAAAAGGAATTATTTTTACCTGTCAAAAAGGTTTATTTCGACAAGTCGTAGGTCATGTTTTGAATTGTTAAAGGCAAGCTACACGGGGTAGGCCTGAAGCCATGTTTGCACTGCCACTATAGTGGATGGCACAATAGGTTCTCCAGTCCACAAGTGCCATTTCACTTCTAGGCTTTGGCTGCACTTCTTGCACTATATATTAATGACTTACATGCAAGTAAAATTTTCCAATCAGGAATGATCCAGTTTAACCATGGTTAAAGGGGAGCACAGCGGGGTTACTCCCAGATAGCAGGGGTAAAGTGCATAGAATTCTACAGCCAGCAAAAATAAAGGGTCTAGCAAAAAGCAGAATGTCTGGATTGACCACACAAAATAGGTAGATTTCCTTCCCATGTGATACTGCTTCAAATTTAATGAACACCTCTCTTGTTCTATACATATTATAAGCATCTTTTTTTTTTACTGTTTGAAAAATTTAATAAACTGTAATAAACTCTTAACTGGCTCAGTGAGATGTGTTTCCAGGCTAGGTTTGATTAATAAAAGGATTGCTTGTGATGATGAATTTGTTATAAAATTTTGGAATGCTAATGGCCCCAGAACGTATATAAGAAGCACGACTCACAAACTACATAAATGAATTCTGTAACACTTATAGACCACAGGAAATAATGATAGCCAGTATTCAGCCATTTTCTGAACAAGCATAATGGTGACACAAGATTGTTATTACTTTTTCTTGTTTTGATAAAGTTCAGAAACTGACTATTCTCAATATGGACGAGAAGCTGTATCCTGATCATGAATAAAGAGAGAAGGGACACTACCTGAACTACTTGCTAAGCAGTACTCCGGTGCACGAAACTTTGTGAATGAAGCGTATACGATTTTAATTGATACTACACCATAAGTGCATGTTGTAGAATACCATTGTTATAAATAATGTTGTAGTGGTGTTTAAATTAATGCTTAATCCTGGTTATTGTATCAGCATTTTGCTCTGGGTTGCATTAGTTGTTGGCTTACCAGCTATCCCGATCAGTAACCTTTATCATCTCTATCTTACTGGTTTACTGACCCTATTGTGCTCCAGACATATTTTTGGAAAAGTTGTCATAAGTCATTGGTTGTATAGCCATTGAACTCCTTAATGTGATTGTGCATGGAGATTTTAACTTGAAGTGCCATGTCCTTGCGTGTTGCTGCATATATATTTTCTGTTCGTGTCTTGAGTGTTTATTGAAAAATATAATTGAATTTTCAACAATGAGCCCTTTGGCATGGGCATTAGTGGTGGGAAGAAGAGTAAAAGGAGAGCAGCAAGGAAACCGGCTATATAGTAACAGGGGTGGCTGGAAACAGCTATATACAAACTTCTCCTGCTTCCAGGCTGAAGCTGTGTGGTTGACACAATGAACTCCCATTCCCCGTTCACCCCCTGCCCTTACAATGCTTTCTCAACGTGTCAGAGAACCATAAAGCTACCTGTTGAAGGCTCACTGTCTCTTATGGTGAACTGTATATTTTGCTCCACAAAAATCTGGAAAAATGTTGTACCATTGAAAAAGCAGATCTTGTTCGTATTTTTGATCAGTTTGTTTTTGGAAGTGCTATCTACCCTAGTCCCCAATTCATGATACTTGGGTCTACCCATCTCAGCAATAGTTATACCTTTATCCATCAACATCACTCCCTGATCTCTTGTTGATGTAGTTGGAAGGAATGAAACCATAGATGTGACACTACTAAAATCACACGTTCACAGAACCTACTGCTCATAGCCTTTGGTTGTGCCCGGTGAAGACGGAGCACAAGATTTTGCCTTTAGCACATCTTGAACCAGGCCCCAATTCCTCCCTAGCACCCTTCAACCATTTCCAGCACATTTGAGATGTACATTTCCTAGGGCAGCTGCACATGCCATTTAGTTATTATGGGACTTAGAGTGCGCACACAAGAAGATTGCACAAGAATTGGCTGAAGATTGTGCAAATAGAGGTGCTGGGGCAGACAAAGTTAGTGCTATGTGGGGTGGAAAAGGGAACGAAGGAAGGGTCTGGAACATGTATGTGCTTGACCATTTACTGCGTGTGTATTCACCATTGTTTGTGTAAAATCAATAAAAACATTTATTTTTAAAAGATTTGGTTTAAGACCACACTCTATAGCTCGAAGGTACTGAGCATGACCCAACACTAGCTGCAGTTGATGGTGGCGGAAAGGGATGAAGCCACAGTTTTGATGACCGCAAAGTAATGACCACAGAGCCACTGTGCACAACCTTTAGCCATGCACTCTGGGACTGGGCACACACTTTTGGCTGCACCCTTTCCCCATACTTCCCAAATAAGCTATGCATAGCCTTAGGCCATGTACACCTGCCTTGGGATCTGTTTAAACTTTTTATAGAGCACCCTTCTCATAGCCTCAATGTCTCCCCAAACTTGTTCAGTAATGATGTCATATGTGATCTTGTCAGTGATGTTATTGATGATGCCACTGAATATGTCACCGGTGATGTCATGTTTGATGTTATGTGCAGAGCATGGGAGATCATGAAGCAGTTCCAGTAAGGAGCTGCGAAAATAGCCAAAATATAGCACCATTTTTTTTTTGCTTTTTGGGAAAACGGGAAAAATACTTCACAAGAAGTCAATTTTTGTTTCTAAAAATGGCATAAACAAAAGGTGCTAAGGTCACCATTGCCCAGCGTTTAGTTACAAGTAGAGTGACACAAACAAGTTTTTTTTTTACCGCAGTTATTGTGTTTTTCTAAGTGGTAGTCCATTTTTCCTATTTTTGTGGTTTCAATTGATATGCAGTTTGTGGTAGTAACCGGTCTGAAACCCATGGGTGAATCCTGAAAGCTACTTGTTTCTAGACAAAATTCTGAGTTTATCAAGGGGTCATTTGTGTAGATCAGTGCTTGTTTTCCAAAAAAAACTAATCACTGAAATTAAATATAATGTACAAAGTAGGAACAAATAAAAGTAGCTAATGTTTTCATCTGTAATTTTTTGTCCCAATGGCTGATTTACAAATGTAATATACTGTTATGTCTGTCAGACCCTACTTGTTGCAAGGATATATAGGGTTTGGTGGTTTTCCAAAAGCATGCACTACCGAGAGCCAATAACTGAGCCATAGCTTATGATGATCTTTTACTGTGCATTGACTATGCTGTAATTCATATTGTAGAATCTAATAAAAGAAAAAATGAATATGAGGCAACCTATCCATTTTTCAAATGTGCCATACTTGCTGAGTGGAGGCATAGTGGTTATTTGTACCACTCTGAATTTGGAGTTGCCCACACTGTCATGCAATTCACAGGTCTTTTTTGCAAAATATGTTCTTTCTTGCACAGTGGATTACCATTAGAAGCCAAAAAATAGAAAGGAAACCAATTGATAATAACAAATGATAATAACAACAAATGTTCTACTATTTTGTATTCCCACAGCCCTCTCGATAAAACTGGCACCTCACGTGCGTGACTGGACCTAAATCCTGCAACAAGAAAGACCCTAAAAATAATGTGGAGATACCAAAACGTTTGTCTTGGAAATTGACCCATTTTGGCTGTACGGGTAGCTGCAATACTTGGGCCTGGTCTCAGCTGCCACCATGGGAAACCTACCAAACCCAAATATTTCTGGTGTTATTTGCATAGATCCCATTATGGTTTCTTACCTCGAATGCCCTGTAAACAAATTTTGGCTACAATTATGCATTATCCTCTAATTTCTGTGGGGAAAAGTTCTGGAATCTGCAGGGACTTACAAAATTCCTACCACCCAGCATCCCCATATTTCGCCCTATAAAAACAGTCCTCCACTTATGCGCTTGGGCCAGTCGCCTGTGACAGAAAAGGCCCCAAAACGTGACGTGGAGACCTCAAATTTTCGTCATGAAAAACTACCTATTTTGGCAATGTGGGTAGCTGCGAAATTTGGGCTCTGGCTGGATTGCCACCCAAGGAAACCTACTAAACCCAGATATTTCTGAAACTCGATATCCAGGGAAGTCCAGGGAGGTGCAACATGTGTGGTTATTACTATGGTTGCTTACCCACAATGCCCTGCAAACCTCAAACTTTGGCTGAAATCACACATTGTCTTAATGCTTTTATCAGGGAAAGTTTGTGAATCAGTAGGGACCCACAAGATTCCTATGTCTCCCTTACAACGTGTGTATCTAATCAACCAGGTTAGATTAATCTCAATGAAACTGCTGGTTTTTGTGTGTTTTTTTTATTAATGTGAAGGAGTAATCTAGAAAATGATCAATAGTAATATTGGTGTGTTCTTATCTACCTTAGAAAGGTGCATGCATTTGACAAATTGTGCAAAAGCATATAGATATCTGAAACCTTTAAAATATCTTGCCCGAATGGAAATTGGTTGTAGCTCTCTGACCCATTGGCACAAGTAGACAAGATGGCAGAGAACCGAGGGCAGCTTTATGCTGGGGCCAAAAGAGGGCTCTTATTAGGCTTGCATTTGGTTATAATGGGTATTAAAACAAGGGCTCATGCCGTGGGCTTGCCTCCAGTATAAACATTCCAATTGTGTTGCATCTGTCTTGGTAATATAGAAATGTTTACCTGTACTTCCTAATTGCAGAAGACAGTATGGAGTGTGTGTAAAGTGGTCAACTTGATTTTACGGGCAGTGTCTTTGGATTATTTGGACCTCTGTGCCGTTTGGTCTGTCTGCTGATTATCACTGATAGCTAAGGTCCTGCAGTGAATGGTGCAGGAGGCCCAAACATGAAACTTTGTAGTGCCTATATCTTGAAGTCTGCCCAATGTGGGGGCTGGAGCTGTGGCTGACTTCAGGCAGGCAATTAATGCCAATATTGTCGGTGGGATCATTCTTTTGGGTTTATATACTTCTTTTTTAACTGTGGAGCATAGCATCCTGCTTAGCTGTTTGGCTCATTATGGTTGCTCTGTGATTGTTTTGAATTGGCTGAGATTGTTTTTGAAAGATCGCTCATCATTCTTTGAGACACCATCTTATTGTTCTCAAACCTGTGGTATTACATGCTGAGTTCTACAGGGGTCATCCTATCATCCTCAATACCTTTCATTCAATTTATGTTTCCATTCGCACAATTAATAATCTGGTTGGGATTTTAGTTTTACGTATACTTAGATGATGCCAAAATCCTGCTATGTGTATATTTTGACATGGGCTCCCATGAGTCATACTTTAAAAATTATAGGTCAGCATTTGATAGTTGGATGGAACAAAATGTGCTTGGGCTGCATATTAAAAAGTCAGACGCGAAGACAGGATAAAATCCTCCTAGTGGACATTCATTTTCTGCCCTAATTCCATGGGAGGGATTCCTTTACCACTGTCGACAAATCTTGATTATTCCACCTCCCTCTGCCAGGAATTCCTGCAACATTTAATCCTCTAATTCCAGGTAATTAAATGCTGCCATCCATTTTTTTTAAGTTTGGGTTTTGAGAGCATATTTCTTCTGGTGTTGCACTTTCCATCAGCCTCTGGTTGCCAAGATTATTGAATTTAAGTTATTATCTGTAATGATATTACTATGGCCCTAACTTCATCCGAGATAAGCAGACAAGCTAATTCTCTCTCTCTCTCTCTCTCTCTCTCTCTCTCTCTCTCTCTCTCTCTCTCTCTCTCTCCCCCCCCCCCCCCCCCCCAAGGCTGCTGTGCTTATCCCTGTAGAATATCTTGCTTCCTTTTCATTGGTAGTCCCTATAATTTGTAAGTCCATTCCAGTGTCTTTTGGAAGTCCTGGAGACCATCTGGCTTTCCACAAGCTACTAAGAACTTGGTCTAATACTCCATGCATCACACCTTCCTATTTAAGATTCTATTTTCGAATCTATTCATAGATGCACATCTTTATCCAAATAAAACGCAGTTTTCTATATCTGTATTCATTGAGGTCTGTTATTTGCTGCAAATGCTTTCCTCCTAATGATTCGGCAGCAGAATTACAGACTACATTTTACAATTTGCTATGTAACAGAATGTTAAATTGCCTCTTTTGTTCTTTCCTACAATTGTCAGAGTCTCAGATTTGTACCAAAATGTTTTATGCACCAGACTCTTTTGTTTCTCCAGCATTGGGTCTTTCATAGATTCACATGCTTGAATCTTCCCTGTCTTCAAACTGGAAGTCTCATAGATTATTCAAAAACAGTGCACTGTATAACATACCCTGGCAAGGCTTCAAACACTGTCCGTTAGACGCCTACTCCGCTCATTTGAAGAAAACCCAAACTTCAACCAGTGAGGGGAGAGTAGAACATCCACCGATCCCCCAATAGGCGGCCATACCTCAGATTTCTACTGCACATCATGTGTGAAGAAAGTTCTCTCTGAGCTCTGCTCAGCTGCTTTAAATATGTCAGCTTTGGGGAATTTATCTCTTCAGAATTTTCATTTACTGACCCCAGAAACATGTTGGCTTTATATTTGGTTCTTTTTTTAAGGTGAACAGACCATGTTCTATTCATCAAATAAGGGTCTGTTCCAACCATATAGATCCTGTGACAAGCTAAGACTTCTTTATGAGGATTCCCACTAGGAATTCACATACTGTCTTCATCTTTCCCACAAGACAAAGGTTTGCAAGATTTGTTAAAAATGTTCTAGTAAAAAAAGAGAGATTTGGCTCTTACTATGGCTCCAAAACTCAGATGAAAGACGTCCCCTCTTCAGTTGAGGACTTGGATGACTCAACTCTCATGCCTAGAAAAGCTTCTAAAAGAAACATTTGAAGCCTAAAGTACAGGGCAAATCGCTATCACAGGCAAAACCAACAACCTCTAAAAATCAGCCTACAAAGATTCCCAGGAGGGGTGACAAGAAATCCACTAGAGACCATTTTTGGCATGGTGGGCATTGCCAAAAAAGCCTCTGGGAAAGCCTGCCTCTGTTAAGCCTACTGCACCTCCTACACCGTAGAAGAAAAGATTTATATTTTACACCAGTGTCGACAGAAGCACTGATGATTGCATCGTTGATGAAACTGTCATCGTTGAGGATACGGATGTAGAGAACGTCTCTGCTTATAGCTGCTAGACCATCAGCAAAAAAATACTTAAAGCACACTGACAAAAACTCTATCAATAAAGCCTACGATTTCAGCGACGAGCCCACCATTGATGACAGTACTGTTGATGGCATTGACTGTTCAAAGTGATATGGCATGGGGAGCAAAAAAAGATGGATTTAGGCCCATATCTCTGTACTGGGGTGAATGTATGACATTGTTCTGCATTCTGTCCATCAATTGTTTTTTTTGCATTTGTCACCCCGGGTGGGATGGGTATGCCCAGACGTGGGTCCCGTGCTCTCCATGCCACTGGAGTCAAGCTATCCTGGCTGATGAGGTGTGAAACCCCGAAACCGGTCCTAGGATGCTTGTTTCCAGTCCAGGGAGGACCTGGCTTGGCAGTTCGGGCTGGACTGTTCGGATTGGGTGCAGGGTCAAGACTGATTTGCATATGGCTGGGTTCAAACTGGAATGGCATGGGGAGCACAAACAAACAATGGATTTAGGCCCAGATCTCTGTACTTGGGTGAATGTATGACATTGTTCTGCATTCTGTCCATCAATTGTTTTTTTTGCATTTGTCACCCCGAGTGGGACGGGTATGCCCAGACATGAGTCCCGTGCTCTCCATGCCACTGGAGTCAAGCAATCCTGGCTGATGAGGGGTGAAATCCCGAAACCTGCCCTAGGATGCTTTTTTCCAGTCCAGGGAGGACCTGGCTTGGCAGTTCGGGCTGGACTGCTCCCATTGGGCGCAGGGTCAAGACTGATTTGCATATGGCTGGGTTCAAGCTGGAATGGCATGGGGAGCAAAAAAAACCTGGATTTAGGCTCAGATCTCTGTACTGGGGTGAATGTATGACATTGTTCTGCATTCTGTCCATCAATTGTTTTTTTGCAATTGACTACTTCAACGTTAACCAAGATTCTATGGACGACCATCCCATCGACAAAGTTTTCTCACTGATAGGTCCAAAAACAGCTGAATCGTTGATGATGCTACAGTCAACTGAGGAGTTTCCAGCAAGGAAGTAATCAAAAGTTGTCAAAACAACTCCTGCAGTGATTATTTTACTGGCACACATGTCCCCAAGCAGAATCTTACCTCTGTTATCTCGAGGACTTCTGGACATAGAGGAGTCTGATAACAAAGGACCTTTTAGACCAGCTTATAGCCCGACACAAAATAAGCTGTTAAGACTCAAATGTTAATGAATATAAAGATCCTGCTCCACAAGGCATTTCCATTAACCAGGACAAAGATGGAATCTTTCATGTGCCATAACAACCTTGTAATGAGCACCAAGCTAGTAATATGACTATGATGCTAATGAAGAGGACAACCATGCCCTTAATCAACCTACAATTTAGGTTTCTATTTTCCTAGTTAAGGATCTATGGCGTATGCTTCAAGACAAAAGTCAGAAAAGAATTCCCCTTTCGGCAAATACTTATTATCAAACAATGACTAGCAGCAAATTCACTCAATCACCAGAACAAGACACTAACACCCTCAATAGGCCAAGTGTTCAAAAATACTAATATTTATTTTGGTTAAAAAGTTATCATTACAATTCATCATATACAATAAATGATCCCATGATTATACATAAAAATTAAAACAATAATTAAAAAGTTAAAACCCACATTCAATACACAAAATACACACTCGGGAGAACCTGCAAGAAAAAATGCTCTCTTGTCAATAGGGGAGACACTTGTTAATGGTGAAATGTTTTCTATGTTTAGATGTTTTATAAATTTATTAGGATTAGAGAAAGATCACTAACTATAGCAGTTGTGTTTTCTCGTCTTTCTCTTAAAGTATACACACTCAATGGACTAACTGTTTGTGTTTTTTATGGATATTTTATTATTGGATATAGATCGAAAAGTTTACATGGGAGACGTTAATTCCTGTCCTGAGGAAGGTGGTTCTTAATCAGTAACATCCACCGAAACGCGTCGACGCAAGACCAAGAAGGCAAACTATAGATTGTGGAGACATTTGTTATTCGAAACAATCAAGTATTCAGAATAATAACTTTATAGAAAACGGATGATCTGGATCTAATGTTTCTGCCTTCATTATTGACAAGAGAGCATTTTTTCTTGCAGGTTCTCCCGAGTGTGTATTTTGTGTATTGAATGTGGTTTTTAACTTTTTAATTATTGTTTTTATTTTTATGTATAATCATGGGATCATTTATTGTATATGATGAATTGTAATGATAACTTTTTAACCAAAATAAATATTTGTATTTTTGAACACTTGGCCTATTGAGGGCGTTAGTGTCTTGTTCTGGTGATTGAGTGAATTTGCTGCTAGTCATTGTTTGATAATAAGTATTTGCCGAAAGGGGGATTCTTTTCTGACTTTTGTCCACCTGGTGCCCTACTCCCTTTGTGGTAAAAGGGCCCCTCTCAATATTTTTGTGTTGTATGCTTCAAGACTACTGTAGACATTTTCCAGTACAACTAAGCACTGTTCCACCTCAGCCGCCTTACGAGCCACAGATGCCTTCACCAAGACACTGTACAGTGAAACAGTTGATCCTCATCATCAGGTTCCAATATCTGTGGGGTCCAGCCATTTGTCACAAGATGATAGATAATTGGATGATGATGTAGATAATAGCCATGAGGATTGTTCAGTTCTGGATGATACTTCATCAAACAAGGGTCTTGGAATAGGTTGACTAGGTCACTTTAATCAAAGGTTTTGTTCTTTAATGGAAAGAGCTTTTGAAAAGATTTGTATTGTTAATACGAAGAGGGGGATGGATTATTTCCTTTATAACATGAAGGATCCATCAAGGAAAACAGTCAATGCCATTCCTGTAATTGACCACATTTGGGGTGAAGGTATTGAGGGGATGCTAACATTTGCTACAGTTGAAGCTGTTATAGAATGCCTTGACAAAAAGTATAATCTCTGGAGATGCCTTTGCATGCCTAGTCGGTCTTCCATGGGGAGATTCTGTAGTTATGTAAGCCGCCAAGCAAAGATCGTGCAATCCTGCAACACCTTGTACCACTCCTCCAGATATGTAAGGAAAGCAGTTCAAATACAGAGGGAAAAAACTTATCTGCAATGGTGGCATCTTCTATTTGAGTGGCCAGTGCCTCAACTATCCTTGGCAGATACGATATGCAGACGAGGCAATGTTTCTTCGTTCCTGGATCTACTTTTGTATGATAAGTAGACTGAAGCCAGAGCAGTATTGCAGAGAGGCGAACAAGCCTCTCCTCTAATTATAAACTCTGCAATTGTTGTGGCCCCAAAGTGGTTCAGGCATTTAGTGGAGCAGCTGTGTTATGACGACAAGACTCGCTATGCTCAACTTCCTTTAGACCGGAAGTTCAATGTAGGATTTTAGATATGAACTTCGATGGGGAATCATTGTTTGCCAAACATGTTGGCGAGGCACTGCAGTCGATTAGGTTAGACACAGATACTGCCAGGTCAGTGGGAGTCTTACAACAGAGGCATCCGCAGCCTTTTCGAACTACTCATGGGAGCAGGAAGTCC
Source organism: Calotriton arnoldi (assembly GCA_963921515.1). NCBI lineage: Eukaryota > Metazoa > Chordata > Amphibia > Caudata > Salamandridae > Calotriton > Calotriton arnoldi. The sequence goes on along the minus strand of CAWUFW010012315.1, from coordinate 219,057 downwards.
TCATATAAAAGAGGGCAACAATCCTGCAGATACCAACTTTGTCAAACTCCACAACAGTTCTATCGACATTTGTATCTGAAGCAGCAATATGAGACTCCACCACCAGCAGACTATAAGAAGCAAATACCACGCTGTAAGAGAGGCGCTCAGTCAACAATGCAAGACACCACTGACCGCCATCAGGCATTGCCTGCAACCCCCATTCCATCAACAAGGGGTCTTCCAGAGGGGGAGAATATTATCTTGCTACAAGGAATGCAAAGCTGTCACAAAGGACTGGTGGGTCATAGTCATGGTGAGATTTGGTCATGCTATAGAATGTGTTCAGAAACCACCTCCCACTCGTCCACTTAAGATGACCCACAATTTGTGAAAGCCAAAATTCTTTCTATTATAAACCGAGATGCCATCTAATTTGTGCACAAAATCCAGTGAAATGGGGGAGGAGGTCAGGCGAGTGGGGGTCAATTTTAGATTAACACAGACATACATATATATATATATTCACTGATAAAAACCAAAGGTTACAGGGACGTTAAGGTTAGGCTCAGATGTCACTCTTACAAAACAAGTGAAATTTGGCAGTTCTAGTTACCTGAGCTAACTATAACTTACGCCCCTGCAATGCACTGCTTATTACCGCACATATTACATCACTCATGGCATCGTCAGTGACATCGAATTTGTTTTCGATATTCTGTCTGAATATCGTTTGAAAGTATGATAAAATCTGTTACACAATATGTTAAAATGTGCCTTCCGAGAATACAGCTTACTCGGAAACCTGTGTTCTCTTCTCTACTATCCCATCCGGGAGTGTTAGAAAATTACAGGAGTTCTCATTTCAACCGCCACTCTCAGTTTTCTGACGTATTCTTTATTTGGGAAGAATTAGAAAAAAAATTTGGTCTTTGAAGTTTAGAGTACTCATCTATAGCCACCACCTGGCTCCTGCAGACAGTCTGTGTAGTTGTCGCGCTTGTTTTCTTCTTTGCAGCGATGCTGGTGGATGTGACCACAAGAACAGAAGGGGCCAGTCGCATGGCCATATCACCGCTATACAATGCCAGTGACAGTTATTTTTTTTTTGTGTTTAAAAAGCTTTATTTGAAAAATAGTAAGAAATACAAAAGACCAGCAAAAACATATTAAGCATAATAAATATAAACATAACCGAAGAATTGGCTAATGAAAGCTGTTTAAAATTTTAAGGGATAAGAAAGGGAAGAGGGGAGGGAGGGTAAGTTGGAGAGGGAAAAAACTCTTACACATTGGTATAATGAGATAATGCATATTTACACAGGAATGTGAATAAAATCCTAATTAATTAGTGAGTACAATAAGCCAACAAAGATAAAAAGCGAAGAACAGAGAAGATAAACATTCAAGGAGGTTTGAAATTTTCAGAATTTAAACGAGATTTATCTGCTAAAACTAGATTGTCTAAATAAGTAGTAGGAGGCAACCAAAAAAGATCTCTATTAGCCATTGGCTTACATGAGGAGACGAAAGCAATGTCAAGTCGATGAAAATGGCAAAGACTATTCCACCAGTGTTGGACAGAGAGTTTTGTAAGAGTTTTCCAGTTGAGAGAGATGTGTTGGAAAGCTAGGGCAAGCATAAGGTCAAAGAGACCATGATTATGGGAGGAAAGATCTAAGGAATCAGAGACTTCCAGAGAAGAGGAATGGAATAGAAAATGGAAATATTAAACAGGCGAGAGATATAAGACCAGACTTTCTTCCAAAAGCTAGAAACCGAGGGGCAAAGGAAAAAAAGATGAATGAGATCAGCATCACAAGAACCACAGGTCCAACAGTTGGAGACAGTGGAGTGAGAAAATCTAGCAATAGAAACAGGGGTGAGATAAAGTTTATGGTAAAGAAAAAACATAGATTGAGTAAGAGAAGCAGAACGAGAGATTTTGAGAGAACGGGACCAGAGTTTGTCCCAAAAGGTAATGGTCCATTCGCATCCCAGGTCAGATTCCCAAGAAAGTTCCAGTTTGGTTTTTGCACGTTCTGAATTAGGAGCTGAGAAATATTTATAGATGAGAGAAGCTTTGGGTAAAGAAAGAAGTATCTTAAGAAGAGAATTTTGAACGACAGGAAGAGATGAAGAGGGTAGAGAGTAGTAAGTATCTAGAATGACCGCCATAAGAGTAGTGAATTTCTGTAAGAAGTATCGGGGACAATGGAATAAGGCTTGGAATTGGGGAAAGGAGCATGGAGATAATCCATCAAAAAGGTCTTTAACCCAGATTATACCCCTTAATATCCAAGTTTTCCAAAAAATGGTTCTGTTATTAATGAGAATAAGGGAATTATGCCATATTGGAGATTCTAAAAAAGATTCTCTAGAAATGGAATTAGGTTGCATCAAAGGTTTCAAAAGGGAACAAGTGTGCTGAAACAAGGGAAGAGAAGTAAAAGGAGTTTTGGCAGAAAAAACCAAAACTTCCTTAAGAGAGAAGGGTAATAATAAAGTCTGTTCAATGGATAGCCAGAGGGGAGTAACTGGGGAAGGTTCAGAAAGGAGCCATTTCGAGGCCCGACGAAGGGAGAATGACTTATGATATAGACGAAAGTCAGGAAAGTTCACACCTCCATTAGACTTTGGTTTGCGAAGAGAAGATAAGGAGATCCTAGCTTTCTTGCTCTTCCAAAGAAACTTAGAAAGACAGGAGTCAATTTTCTTGAAATAATAGGTGGGAATATGGACGGGGAGCATGGAGAGAGCATAAATCAATATAGGGGTGATCATCATTTTGATGGAGTCTAACCGACCCCCACCAAGATAGAAAGAGGGGGTTCCAAGAGGAGTGTAGTTTGTCAATTTGAGATATAACGGCAGACATATTTAATTTAACGGAAGCAGCGATGGAGTTGGAGAACCACATACCTAAATATTAGATTTTTGAACTATTCCATGCGAAACCAGTGGAAGAAAAAGAGTGAGGGAGACAAAATTTAGTAAGGGGGATAATTTATGTTTTATCTGAATTAATTTAATAGCCAGAAACAAGGAAGTAAATTCATGCAATAAAGGGGGAATAGAAATTTCAGGTGCAGAAATAAAAAGTAGGATGTCGTCCGCATAAGCGGAGAGTTTTAAATGATGATCCCCATAGGAAAACCCTGAGATGGAATCATTATTAAGAATTGAGGAAAGGAAGGGTTCAAGAGCTAATATAAAGAGGAGAGGAGAAAGAGGGCAACCTTGGCGGCCGCCGCGTTGAAGAGGAAAATAAGATGAGATACAGCCATTAACTAATACCGAGGCTCTAAGGGCGGAATATAATAACGAGATAAGAGAAATTAATTTGGGACCAAAACCATGCCACTTCAAAGATGCGAATAAAAAGGACCAGTCAACTCTGTCAAAGGCTTTCTCAGCATCGACAGAAATGGCTGCTAAAGATGTGGAAAGGGAGGGGATTTTGTTTAAGACATTAAGGAAAAGACGAGAATTATCTGAAGTCAATCTACCCTTGACAAAGCCACACTGCTCCCTACCAATCAAATGGGGCTTAAGGGGGTCTAAGCGTAAAGCAAGCGTTTTGGCAAATAGTTTATAATCGACATTGACCAATGAAATCGGCCAATAGTTTTTACAAAACATAGGATCTCGACCTTCTTTATGTATAAGGCAAATAGTGGCTTCCTAAAAAGTGCCCTCTGTCTTACCATCAAGAAAAAATGAATCGAAATATTAAAGAGTTTAGGGAGTAATAAATTAGAAAAGTGCAAGTAAAATTCAACAGAAAATCCATCTGAGCCAGGAGTCTTTCCTTTCTTTAAAGTATGTAAGGCAGTGGATAATTCGTTAAGGGATAAATCTGTTTCAAAGTCAAAAAGATTAAGGTGAGAATTGGACGGAGTTGGGAGTTTATTAAGGTATGTTTGGATAAGGGAAGAGGAGGGAGGAGATTCTGGGGTGTAAAGGTCTTTATAGAAGAGTTTAAACTCATTGATAATATCCCGATCTTTGTGCATGAGAGAACCATCTGAAGAATAGATAGATTCAATTACAGCGCGGTCTTTGCGTGTTTTAAGGTAATTCGCTAAAAGTTTACCTGCTTTATTACGACCGCCATAGTAGCGAGCGCTACTACGAAGAAGTATTGAGGATGCATTATCGGTCGTAGTCTTATTGAATGCTAATTTGGCATGTATCAAGGCTGGTGAGACCGTATCTACCGAAGAAGTATAAAATGTATGTTCTAAATTCTTAATATGTGCCAAAGCGGCTTTTTGTTGTTGAAGGAAACGTTTCTTTTTTTTGGATCCAAAATCTGTAATAAAGCCTCTCGCAGTAGCTTTAAAAGAGTCCCATAATATATGGGGGGGGGTATTTGGGTCACAGTTAAGGTGAAAAAATTCATTGGCAAAAGAACTAAAAGAGGAAGAAAAAAGAGGGTCAGAAAGAAGAGAGTTATTAAAACGCCAGCGGGAGGACCTGGGACGCGGAGGGAGCAGATCGAGATCTGTCACAATAGGGGCATGGTCAGAGATGACGATAGGTTCAATAGAGGAGGATGTCAGATTTTGAGATAAGGACTGAGAAAGAAAAATATAGTCTAGACGGGAGAGGGAATTATGAGGAGGAGAGAAAAAAGAAAAGTCCAAAGCATCAGGATGGGAAAGCCTCCAAGAGTCAACGAGGTGTGTCTGAGAGATAGTGTTAAGAAAATGTTTATGAGTTTTGTGAGAAATGAAGCGAACCTGAGATTGGCGATCAAGAAAGGGGTTGACCATTTGATTACAATCGCCTCCTAGTATAAAAAGATCATCTCTAAACTGTATACATTTCTGTGTAATCAGAGGCCAAAAAGTACAATCAGGCTGTGTAGGGCCATAGATATTAAAAACAGTTAAAGAAACATTATTGAATAACAATTTAGCCAATAACCATCTACCCTCAGTATCTATTTCTTGCGATATGACTTTACAATTTAATTTCTTATGGCATAATATTATAACACTGTTTTTCTTATTAGTAGTAGGTGAGAATAAAACTGAGCCCACCCATCCCTTTTTAATTTTAATGCCTCAATGTCTGTAAGATGAGTTTCCTGTAAAAGAACTAAATCAGGGTTATAAGAGGCAAGATGGGAGAGTATTCTCTGTCTTTTGATTGGGTTAACAAAACCTTTCACATTCCAGGAGATAACTCTGAATGTAAAACCATTGAAAATACATAAAGTACAAAATATGCACCACAGAAAAAATGAAAGAAGAAAGGGGGAAGGAAGTAAAGTAACCAGTAGGAAAAGGGGGAGTGAAAGATCAATGAAGAAGAAAAAGGATTAGAAACAACAAGAAGGAAAGAGAGGGAGGGAAGGAAGAATGAGAGTAAAAGAAGACAGTACATGTCAAAGCGACAACTGTAATACGTACCTTTAGGGAACAAGGGACAAGAATGAGAAGCAGCAAGGGACAACGGAAACAGCACACCCAACAAGGGGCAACACATCACACCAGGACATCTATATAATAAACACGATCAGGAGCGGGAACATGGATAAAACCTAGCAAATTACGCTGAACCTGTAAATGTAGATAAAGAAATATATGAGGAGAACGAAACAAATAATGAAATCCGATAACATAAAGTAGGCAGTTACAAACAAGAAGGAGAAAAGGGAGAAGAAGAAATAACATTGTTCAGGAAGGTGATAAGACAAATAAAAGGATGAGGTACTGACGGACATGAAGAGGAATAAAATAAAACCAACAATATGCCTGCAAAGAAAACAAGAGATTATGTATAATACATTTAGGAAAAGCGATGGAGTCTAAAAAACAGGAACTAGAACAACGACCTCAATACAATAATAAAATAAAAGAAGTACAAGAGTCAAGTTCCAGAGGAAGAAGGAGCAGTCTCCATTGATGTAGAAGAGTGGGACTGGATAAATCTGCGAAGTTCAGCTGGATCCTCAAAGGTGGAAGTCTTGTTGAGAAAGGTGACTTTAAAGAGGCAGGGATGAAACAAGACATATTGTGCACCTAAAGAGCGAAGATCCAGCAACTCCTTTCGTCGTTTGGCAGTCACTGAAGAAACATCCTGGGAAATAAATACTTTAGTGCCATGCCATGAAAGATTCTTTTTGGCTTTAGCGGCATGTAGTACCAACAGAAGATCAGTGAATTGTAGAAATAAAATAATTATTCTGCGAGGATTGGAAGGCGCAGATGAAGAAGAAAGACGAGGACCCAGTCTATGAGCTCGTTGTATGTTCAATTTAGTTGTAGAAGGGAGACCCAAAAACTGTGGCAAGAAAGATGTAAAGTACGTGACGGGGTCGTCACTTTCAAGACCTTCAGGAAGACCGTAAATGCATAAGTTATTGCGACGGTTCCTATTTTCCAAATCTTCAGTCGCTTTCTTCAGATGTAAGATTTCCTTCTCCATCGAGGATATTTAAGTGGATGAGATTTGTACGTCAGTAAGATGATGTTCCACCACAGTGATACGGGATTCCATGGAAGACCATTTATCGTCCAACGATTGTAAACAACAGTTTGTTTCTTCAATAAATGGACGGAGGGCGCGTAACTCCTCCCAAACCATGTCCAAGGAAACCGGAGAAGAAGACTTAGGTGGGGATGGAGGATCTTGCTTAAGCCTCTTACCAGTAGTTGAAGGTAACAGCACTTTAGATGCCATGTTGATGGGACTTTCTGTAAGGGTGGAGCAGTTCTCGTGTGACGAAAGTCCAGATAAACAGGAAAATGTATTAAAAGTAGAGACGTTGACTCCAGAAGTGTCAGGATCATGCACTTCCGATGTTTTGGCGTGATGAAGTAGGCGTCTACTCCTACACCTGAAATGTGGTAAAGAGAGCGCAGAAGAGTGATGGCACCACACAGGAGAGAAGGCGAAGTACCTCAGAGGAGATGCCCAAATCGACAAAAGTGAAGATCTCCCCCTGGATAATGACAATCAGGGGGAAAAAATGCATAAATCCTGCAAAAAGTGTCGAAAAAATTGCACTGGAGGACGTTGTGTAGAGAAATATGAGGAGAAACCCAGCAGGGAGAAAAACAAAATGGCGGCCGTCAGCAGCATAGAAAAGTCACCTGTATAAATTCATCCCTGCATCTTGACAACAAACTCTGAAAAAGGCACCGTTTGGAAGCGTCAGCCTTCCGATTTAAGAATCTGTCAGCATGGTGGGAAACCGAGCAGTAAAACCGCTCCGAAAAAACGCTCGAAGTCTGGCGCGATACGGAGCTCCTGCGCTAGGCGGCCATTTTAGGTCGCGGTGCGCGCGACTCCGCCAGTGACAGTTATGAAAATCACTTAGCTGAGGCAATTTAAACATCCTTTTCATAAGCTGTCTCCTATTGTCAACTAAGTCAGAGTATTTGCCTTTGCCTTATTTCATAGAATCTAGCCAAATCATTTGAAAAAGTTAGCATGTTGGATGGCATGAAAGAAAGCCTTAAGTTTTGCATCAGTGCTCTACTTGAGTACTGTTTGAAGCAGGTGCAGCCCTCACGATGGAGATAGCAAGATATTCCATATTCAAGTGCATGTTACTGCATTTGCACATGTTGGAAAGGGGCATTCTACTTGTAATCTACAGGTATGTTCCATCAGAGCAACATCTGCTCTTTTTGCTTTCTTAACAAATATGCGCACAGTGTTGAGACTGCTTAGTGGGGCTCAGGGCTTTCTTGAAGCAATAGAGTGCGTTCCTGACGTCAGATTTGACTGGGTGATCATAGAAAACAATTTCACATAGGTCAGTTAGCAGATCCAACTACTCCCTCATCCCTTGAACGAGAGCGCCACGTGTGATTCTCTTTCAGAGACCGAAGGAGATCGTTAACTGACATGTTTACGATATAAAACTGCACCTCAGAGGATTTATTGGATCACACAACCATCTCTTCTACCCCTCTCACGCGAGAGCATCATTTTTAGTCTTTGGTGCAAACTGTTAGAGAGGGAACAAATAAATAATAAAAATATTCCATGAGATTGACTCTGGTCAGGTGGCTTTTCACGGTGACGACAGTAAATTGCTCAAACCTGAGTGAGAAAAAACTTATTGTAGGAGAACAGACTTTGACAACTGTTTTACTGTGACCTTCACTTGCTAAGGAGGAAAAATAGTTCAATTGTGATTCTGTAGTTGACCGTTGAGAGGTCCAAGGTTAAAACTTGGATGTAAATGCATCAAATGTTCCACGGCCATCACAGAGTGCACAAGCGCACCAGGGTTTTGATGCACGTATTTGATTTTGAAGGCTAACCTCATATGATTTCCTTTTAAGGTTGCCGCTGAGCTCCAAGAGAAGAATCGAGTGCTACAGGAAGTGGAGGCTGTGCTGTCCGCAGTAACAATAGAGAGAGACCGAGCTGTTCATGCTCTGCAGACCCACAGGATACTACCAGAACGGGAGAATCAGGTAAGAAGCCCACTAAAGCAAGATAACCAGGTGTGGCTGTCATTGGAGAGGTGTGCACCATAGCCCTTCTAAGATGGCAGATATGAAATCCATGGTGAGCTGGTGTTGCTAGTCTGCGACTGAGCCAGATTAGCTACTTGTATTGAAATCGGAGAACAAAGAGCGGAGCTCCCACGAGGGAAACAGCAAGGGGATGCGCTGGAGTTAAAACGCGAGAATTCACTAAAGAGTGTGCTTGAGTATGAGAAAATGGTAAAATGCTGTAGGAGGAACAAGAACCAAGTTTGGGTCTTCATCAAATGTGGCTCAACCTGATGAGGCAATCTCACTCAATCAGGACAGATGGGTGTAGCAGTTGGAGTGCTTCTGCTGGAATGACAGACACGCCATCCATGTTTTCATTAGCCCTTGTCCTCTTATGGAATTGGCCGGTAGCCCCATTAGGTTCCCCCCGACTACTGTAATCACCTCCCTCTCATCTCACCTGTTAGTGAGACAGGATCAGGCTTAAAGGAAGCCAAGGCCACAAACATTTTGGGTAGTGGAATTAAAAAAAGCAATGGGCTGAAGTCAAAATTGTATACAATTAAATGACAATATTCATGTTTTTATTTAATCCTGTCATGTTTGTTCTCCAGCATTGGATCCTTTATAGATTCACATTATTGAATCCTTCAGAGCATTGAAGTAGGAACTTCTAATCACATGTTAAAGCAGTGTAGAAATCAATTTTCCATAGAATCAGCTGAGAAGCAGAGAAGCAGTGTAAGTTTAGTAGCTCTTTCATCGCATTGGAAATTAACCAAACTCCAGCCAGTAAGGTGGAAGGGCTCTGATCTCCACTCCTCCTCCCCCCACCCAAAAAGAGATAATTGTAACTCAGATTTTCACCACACGTAGTGAATGCAGTTTCCTCTGATCTCTACTTTTGTGGGATTTCGACCTGAAACTGTGCCCATTTTTCATCAGCATGTTAGTCATTCAAATAAGCCCTCTTCAGGTCCTAGGGAGCTTGTGGAAAGAAATGTTTCCATGTAGAGCACTACACTAAACGTGCATGTACTGCTTTTACCCTGAACACAAACTGCAGGAGTGTTCAATCTGTAGAAAAATGTTTTCACAGACCCTGGAGGATCAAGAGAGCAGAGACCTGTATCACCTCAAGACAGAGGAAGGTACCTCTTGTTCCTCCTCCTCACAAAAGGCCTACAAGTGGGACAAGGGAAGTTCCGGTAAGGGGCATGCTGAATTGGCATCAGTAGATGTCATCCATGGAACCACTTCTTCAAGTTAGAAAAACAAGTTTGCAAGTAGTCTGTGGACAAGGATTCTTCCTCTGACTTCCCACCTAAAACATTCTGGACAAAGACTTTGTTGGTGGCTGTGCAGTGTATGGCTTCTTCACCATCATTGTCATAATCAAAGAGTTCCTCATCCACAATTAAGTCTTCAGTGAAGCCTCTTCCACGTGCGAGCAGGCCCAGAGCATCAACAAAGTCCTCTTCAAAGAAAGCTCTTTGTTTACTTCGAAATGCTCAACCCAGTCGTGATTGATTTTTCCAATGCTGGAGGTTCCATCTTTAGTGGCTCCTTCATCTGCTGCTCTGTTATCGGTGGATGCGATTCTGAATACATCCCCTTTAACAACACTCTTCACTTTCCCTGATGACGTTTGTGCTTCAGCCATCCCACATATCTCCTCATAAGGTGTCTCCAGCACCACCGGACAAGCTATTTCACACAGAGATGGAGAGGGAATGTGAAGAATGGCTTGTCATGATCAAAGAAAGGAGAATATGGTGTCATTCATCTCCTCCTCCGTCAGATTACTCCGCCAGCTACGTTGTACTAGACAATTCCAACACCTTCAGACTACGTAAGTTTGTTAATAAAAATCCCTGCTGGGAATGATTTCCTCCTGCAATCATCTGATGCCCAAATGCCACTTGCACACGAAACCACTTCGGGAAGGATTGGATACCTAGTGCGTTCTGTCTCACACCTGATATCTGAATACAGTTGAGGTTGTGCACCATGAGAAGGCGCCCATACTTTTGTTTGCTAACATAAATAACCTAGCTCATGGTCTCCATTTTCAGATGCTCTTTTTCACCTTCGTAATAGCAATGGACACTTCCATGGAGTGTAGGGTGTGAATGCACAGGAACTTTCAGCAGAAGGCCTTTGGAGCCCTGAGAAAACTTTGCTTCATACCAATTTCTGCAAACTCAAGACAATTCACATGTCTGACATGCTACCTCCGAAGGATTCGACATTCCTCGAACAGTACCACATCCCTGGATGCACAGACAATACAACATCCATGATTTACATTGGTACAATCTCAGGACGCCTTGTACCTATGGTTGTGGGCCATGCACAGTGACATCTCTCTAAGGACAGAGCATTTACCTTTAGCCATGAAAGAGTGGGCCGACTCACCCAGCAGGTCAGTAGGAGAATGGTGACAAATAGGAGCCATATTCATCAGTGCTAGAAGGCAATGTTTCTGAGATGGGGAAAGACAAAACTTGAAGTCTTCCTGACCTAGTCGAACACAAAATAATTCTTATAATTCTTTGCCAGCAGACACTGGCAGCCCCGAGCAAGGGGACATGCATTTCCGATGACATGGAATGTCATCTTTGTATGTGCCTTTCCAACATTTCCCCTTTTTCAACGGATAGTCACTAAGATTAAACTGGAACATTGCTGGATCATTCTCATAGTTCCAGCCTGGTTTAGACAGTTTTAGTACTCAGAACTCTTGCGCCTCTCTTTGCTACATTTCCAAAGCATGCTTCTGTTTGCCCACCAGAAAGGACAGGCGCTTCACAAGGATCCAAAATCACAGACCTTGACAACCTAGCTCCAGACAACTGTGAGTTTGCTGAACATGATATCAAGAAAACTATAGAAGTATTGTCGTCCAGTCCACAACCACAGGTAAGACATATCAGGCAACGTGGAAGCATTTTTGTGTCTGGTGTACTTTGAAAGGATTACATACATTACCATGACAACCACATCAATTGCTTCCTTATCTACTCCAGTACTTTGCCCTTTGCTACCGTTTCATAGGAGTTCACCCTAGCAGAAATCTTCAGGTTCCATTGCCACAATATTCGCCCTTTCTATTCTCCAACCGAATAGCAAAGATATTCCTGAAGGGCCTTTTCAGAGCTTTCCCACCAGTCAGAAAGCTACTGGTGGGTTAGGAACTGAACACGGTGCTATCACAGCTGATGAAGCCACTTTGAGCCCATCTACCAAGCTGACATGAGGTATGATTTCAGGAAAATGGCCTTGTAGCTGGCCTTCACTTCTGCCAGAAGGATTAATGAGTTGCAAGCACTAACCATGAAAGAGCTATATCTGAAATTCACCAAGGACAAACCTCTTTTGTGAATGAACCCTACCTTTGTGCTAAAGGTTCCAACTGACTTCCGCTTGATGTGCCTGTCATTTTCAAGCGTTTCTGTGCAGAACCATCTAATAGAGCAGAAAAACCTCTTCATTCTGTGGATGTGCTAAGATTCCTGAAAATGTACATGATTCGAACTATGCATTTTAGACACTTTGACCATCCCTTTCTCTCCGAATAAAGAAGGACCTTTGTCTAAGCAAGGAACTGCAAGATGGATCATTGGGGCATTTCTTTTTGTCATGTTAATGCCAACAGATCACTGTCAAACAGGATGCAAGTGCACTCCATCACCAGGGTGCGAGTGTAGTTGACCAGTGCAGTTTTGGCAGCCTCAGCCTTGTGATGGAATGCCACTCATGGACATTTGTAGAGAAGCAATTTGGAAGAAATGCCACACAAAGCAAAACATTACTGCCTGGACCAAGAGATTCCAGTGTTGTTCAAGAAGTCCTTCATAGCCTCTTTCATTAAGGTGAGCCTGGTCATTCACCTTCCTTTAATGAACTGCTGCAGATATTACTTGGTATTTTGAGAAGAACACAAAATTCGATGAAAGTTTGAATGCTGGAAAAGAAACCACTTACTTGTAACCTTTTCTTCCAGCATTAATATCTTTCATAGAATCGCATTTGGCCTTCCTCCTCGTGGCTTTCAAGCTCACCTTTTTTTCCCCTTGTATCACACGTGCTTTACAAATCTAAAGTTAGGTGGCCTCTGGGAAAAGTGGAGTTCAGAGCCCTTTCATCAACGGCGGGAGTTTGTGTTATTTCACAGGAGGTGAAAGGACTCCTAAATGTGTGTTCTCAGTTTTCTCTCTACAAAATTGATTTCTATACTACTTTAATATATGGCCGGAGGCTCCCACTTTGATGATGGGGGAGGTTTTTTCCTTGTAACTTTATGAAAGAGACTAACTTCAGAGAACTGCAGTTACAGGTAAGAAGCTCATTTATTCTTATCCTTCCAGAATTTAGGGGTACATTTTAAAATCTGTCAGGCTGTGGCCTTTCCATCCATCGAAAAAGCGTGCAGCATTATAAGGTCTTTTACAGACAGAGTGAAATGTCAAGGCAGGGAGGAAAATTGATGAAATTGTGGCAGCTTTTGTATTTTACCCTGAGCCTTGGTGCCGACTTCACCCTGAGCCCCAAGGGTGAGCGCACACTCCTTTTAGAACCACGTTTAAAAAGGTTTTAGCACTTGCAAATGGAGAATTGGGCCGTTTGCAACCACTAAAGAGCTTTTTGCAATGTGCTAACCCTATTTTGCGAGTCGTAACCTATTACCGACTCGCAAAATAGGGTTTGCGAGTCGATATTAGGATGGGGAGTGCCAAGGGCGTCTCTTCCTAATAGCGCATTGCAGGGGCATGTATGAATGTTTTGCGACTGGAATGCGTTAGCAAAACATTCATATTTTACCGACTCCGTGAAGGAGGTGGTTATCCATTCGCAAACAGGAAGGGGTCCCCAAATGACCCCTTCCTCTTTGTGAATGTGGTCGCCAAAATTTTTTAAGAGCCACTGCCTACTCTTAAAAAATGGAATGAAAACCTTTTTATTTTTTAAATGCATCCTGTTTTCCTTTAAGGAAAACAGGCTGCATTTCAATAAAAAAAAGCTTTATTTAAAAAGCAATCACAGACATGGTGGTCTGCTGACCCTAGCAGGCCACCATACCTATGATTACCGGCCATTTCCAATGGGTCGCAAATTGTAACCTGCCTCATGAATATTGATGAGGCAGATCAATTGTGACCCCACTGGAAATGGCAGTGTCTGAGACTCTGTTTTACATCGCATTTTGCGAGTTCCTAATTTCAAGTCGTAAACGGTCGCAATTAGGAACTTGCAAAATTTTTCCTCTGTACACGTGGCCATAAGAGAAGAAGCTGTTGTGCTTTCACTCTGCTGTAAGGATCGCCTATGTGGTAGCTTAGGCAAGGCTTGTAGACATCTTGCATCGAATGAGTGCTTGAAGGGCTCATTTTTGACTCCATGTTTTTGTGACTGTCAGAGAATTACCTTTAGCTGGTTAGTTGCTATTTCCCCTTTTCGCAGTATGTTCTTGGGCATTTCTGTGCCCAACCCACACACCTCTATTCAAGTCCCTCTTTCCACGTAGAAGGTATTTCTCCATCCCAATTATCTGTATTCAACAGGAGCCTCTCAATTTGAGGTTTTGAGTAAAACAAAGTTTTCCTCTTCTGTGAGGAACTACCGAAATCTAGCTGGAAACTGGATCAAGTCAGTATCAATATAGTTTCACAGGATTCCAGAATGACTGTTAGTTGATCGATCGCCGCTAACATATGCGGTGATCTAAAAGTCACAATTTTGAAACCCTTTAATGCTTACTCAGCCTCCCTACCGTCATTAGGTATCCAATTGAGTAAATTGGGCAATATAAATTAAGTCACACTAACATCTTTTATTTACAGCGCATGAACCTGACATAAGTGCGGTGTGAAGTACTTTTTATAAAACAGAATTATTATTATTATTGCTATAAGTAATAGATACTCAAATGTTTATTACTTCAGTGAAGATGCCTCATCAGCTTTGTCCATCTTCTCTGAAGGAATGACTGCTATTGCAGATTGGATGAGAAGCAATTTTCTACAACTTAACGCAGGAAAAACAGAGATGATGCTTTTTGGAGACGCCCCTCTTCTCTGGTCCCCGGATTGGTGGCCGGTAGCCCTCGGCCCTTCCCCTAATCCTAAAACCCTAGTCAAAAACTTGGGCATTCGCCTGGATCATGCCTTAACATTAAAGGAGCATGCTGCCCATACTGCAAGCACTTGCTTCTACGTGTTGGGCCTGCTGCGACGAGTCTTCCCTCTCTTGCCAGACTATACTCGGAAAACTCTCATTCAGACCATGGTAATGAGCCGTCTTGATTATTGCAATGCTCTCCTGGTCTCTGCGAATGAGTCCTCTCTTAGCAGGTTACAGGTGGTTCAGAACACTGCTGCGTGACTTATCACGAATTCTCCATCCAAAACCCCGTCCCTTCCCTTGCTACAAAAACTTCACTGGCTTCCAATTCGCAAGCGTGTTAAGTTCAAGGTTTGCTGCACAGTCTATAAAGCCTTGCACAAAAAAAGCCCTTCCTACATCTCTAGGAAGCTCAAGCCTTATACCCCCTCAAGGACTCTTAGGTCTTGCAGCAAATTACTTCTCCAAGTCCCTAGGGTTAGGAAAGCCAGGCTAGGTGGGAAATCCTTTTCCTACCTCGCTCCCCTGTACTGGAACCAGCTCCCCATACACCTGAGGCAATGCCCAGATTATCTGCGCTTCAGGAAACTTCTCAAGGCCTCCCTGTTTTAACATCTTCCTCAGCCCACCAGCAGCTTCGCTACAAAACCAATAAATAAATAAAATGCCTAAAATGCTGAATCTCAACTCCATAATAGTAACCATTTCTTCTGCACCGATTCCGCATATATTTCCTGATTGTGGGGCTATTTTCCTGGGACATATTTATCTATATAACCCATAAATGTATCAGCGGTGTGGATTTTCCAGTGCATGACAGAATCCTGATTCGAATGGTAATTCCCTTTACCATCAGAATTGAGAATTCAGTAAACCCCATAATGAAGGTCTAAGGGCCTCATTTATGTGTTGGCGGAATGTATACTCTGTCACAACAGCGACTGAGTATACATGCTGCCAACATGAAGATCTGCCCTCCCAATTTGAATGCGGCGGACTTCCATTTGGCCACAGCAGCGTCTATTCCATCACCGCCATAGCCAACCTAGGGCCATCCGAGAAATGGCTACATGTCCACCCACCCCATGAGGATGGGCAGACATGTAGCCATTTTATTTTACTGTCAGTCACCTCCATGCAACGCTTGGCAGTGAGGGACAGTAAAACCCCAAAGTCTCCACCCCCCCCCCCTTCCGCTATTGGAGATGCCTCCTATATCGAGGGGAGCATTACATTTTTTGTTTTCTTTGCCCCCCCCCCCCCCAAAATCCCATTTCGGGATTTTCTTTTTAAAAATAAAAATAAAAGAATACTATGTGGGGCAGGTTTGTGTCAAGCTTGGTAGTCATTTATAAATTGGTATTTGGGACTTCCACCAGGGCGATGTAGGTATTTACTCCGTTGCCACGGAGGGGCAGCCCGGCCGCCGAGTTATAAATGAGGCCTTAAATGTTTAGTTACGTTATGTTAATGTGTAAAGCTCACTGTGACCACGGAGGGAAGCCTGGCGCTGAGCAGGTGTGAATCTATCCAAGCCTCGGGCCTGATGTGATCCCAGTTGGTCTTGCAGCACAGAGGCCTCTTGCACTTCCTATTGTTATAGAAATCTATAGATGATATATTCACTTTTCAAGGCAGGCTTGGGGACAAGGCAGGTGACCACGGATTATGTGTCAGTGCAGTAGGTAATGTTAAAAACTCCAAAGATGCATAATTTTCCAGATGTGCAGAGAGAGCGGCTGCGGAAGTGCGTGTTTTCTGATTCTTTCCTGTTCGTAGGGTTGTCCGGGGCAGGGCGGCGCTCTCTTTGTGCCTCCTCTCCCGTCCCCTTCCAGTCAGCTCTGCTTTTATCTGTCCTTGACGTCGCATTCCTCAAGGTTGCCGCCAGTGAGGGATTTTTAGCAGCCACTCTCCCTGTGCTATCCTGGTGCTAAGAATAGCCTGACCACTTCAGATGCTGCAGCTTATATGTGGTTTTACCGGTTTGTGATTCATTCTGTCTGAGGCTGTCAGGAGAACTTGTCTCTGAAGACCAAATGCATCACCTGTGCCCCATGCACGTGATTTAGTGCTTGGAATCCTGCCAGGCGCCTCGGCCGCGCTGTATGACCTTGTGGAGCCTCATGACCTTCTGTGCAGGATTAATCAAAATCAGCAGGAGTTTTAGATTGCACACAGCCTATTCTACTGCTCAAATATCTGTCACTGCCTCTCCCGGGGCGCGGTGCCTGACCTTCGCTCATGTCTTTAAATGAAGAAGGTCAGATAGGTCACCGCTGAAGACAGCGCAGTGTATTGAGTGCCTGCCTTGGGCGGAAATCAATATGTGATTTGCATGTCATAGGTTCTAACCCGTCCTGGTTGATGTAGCTTGTAATCCTCAAATGGCCGATAAAAAGAGTAGCACTGAGAATTACAACACGCAAATGACTATATTCCTTTTGCACTCACTGCCCTGCTAGATTGCAGGCGCTGGTCTAAAAGCTGTGTGGCCAATCAGATTTTAACGTTTCTTTAAAAGACAGTGAGGATGAGAATGTCATATTTAGAGCAGGGTCTTCCAGATGGTGGGGCCTGCAGAGAACCAGTGACCATCTCCAGTGCAGAGATTCAATTTGGGCGTTATGAGCAAGGCTTTATCTGTGCTGTGCAAGGGGCTGGATGACAAACAAATAGTCACTTTCAGGGACAGAAGAATTGGTGCTAAGTGGTTTAGATAAGTATCTGTTAAACGGGCTGTCTGCGGTCCTTTGGTCAATGCAATGACCTCTGAGCAACAGAGACATGGTTCCCTTCTACTAAACATTGTTATTTCTTCAATCATCTCATTCTGTGCTGTGTGTGGATTGGTAGTTCGCCATAAAGTGCACTTCAATAATCGTGTGGATACTGGTTGCATCTCCGACCATTTGCACAAATGTTTTTTTGCATTAGATGCTGGAGGATAGGATTTCAGTTGTAAGGGGAGTCCTCGTATAGACCACAGAAGAGTGTAATAAATAAAATAGATTTAGGGTCTATTTTAACTTGATGCAATCAGTTTCTTACGGAGGAATCAAACCCCATCTTTCCACCAAATTCCTTAACTTGGCAGCTAGACATTTGAGTAAGATGTGATGGTCGATCATGTCTAAGGCATCAGATAGATCAAGGAAGATCAGTAGATCAAATATTATTAAATGCCAGGGGACTAATCAGTTAATGGTAGACCATGTATTATTAGAACATTGAAATGTTGGGCGCTCCATTGAAGACAATGGAGTGGCTCCGGGCTTATAATGTCTGGTATAAGCCTTCTGCTCCAACATTCCAATGTTTGTCTTTCTCTTTCTCCCTTTTTAATTTAGAACATTATACTTTCAGTGGGTGGAATATTCTATTAGCCTCATAGCCCTTTTCCCTCTGGCTATACCAGTTAAAGGCCCTCACCGTCGTTATAGATCCTCGTCTGCGGCTCAGGCCTATCGCTCTGGTTCAGGGCCTTTAACAATCGGTATAGCCCTTGACAGTGGGCTATAAAGCAATATTAAATGCCAAAGGATTAATCATTGTATGGTGTGTAATTTGTAAATGGTCATTATTATGTAGCCCTGATGACATTACAATTCTTCAGGTGTGCTATGCATAGTAAAATGTCACCTTTATCAGTGTAATAAAGTATGAGCTGCCCTGAAGCATTCAGGGTGAGGCGGCATGTCAATCTAGGGAGCCATGGATATCCTGGCTCTGATCCTGGGAATCCGATGTGCTTTTCTGCATGTGTTGAATACAAGTTACACCCTGGTAGTAATTGTAATGCATTAAATACACATAGGGGGTCTAATGGGAATGAGAAACCCAAACCCACGTACTGCTCCCGAGTTAATCAAGCACACACAAAAGTACGTCTGATGATGAGGGGTGTTAATGTTTTATGCGTAGAATGCTTTCTTTAGGACAAGAACCCTCACCCACCCAAGGGTGGCATGCTTCATCATTGTGTTCCCTCCTCACACCTGCACCAAATGGTGCCTGGTGTGAGGTACAACTCTGCAGCGGAGAGGAGCTGAGGAGTTTTTAGTTTCAGATGAGCTTTACATATGGGTGAGAGGGAGAGTGCTATATGTATATATAGAGTGTGGTGAGAATAAAACTCTCGCGGTGGGCTGAATGTCAATTTTAATTCTGGTGCCCCCAGTGGATAGGGTTAATAGAAAAGTGACAAGGAGTTTGGAAAAAATACTCCCTTTACAGGGTCAGCATCTTTCTGCCCTAGAATGACCCAGCTCAGGGTTCAGGGGCATTCATCAGGACCAGTTTGGTATAGTCACTCTGAAACAACAAACATAAGTATAAAACCTGATGCTGGCCTACAAGAGGTGGCCAGGTGATACAGAAGATGGCCCACAATCTCTTTGTTGTTGGGGTCTACCGTCATACTAGATTATAAAAAGACAAAGCATAAGTTAAAAGCATCCAAGAACATTTCAACATACATTAGTCCACTGTCAAAGTAATGTGCGTAGACCTGAGTGAAAAAGGTGCCCACCACCAATGCACACACTAATGATGCAGGCAGACTGATATGCAGTCTTACCTGTAACGTGGGAATGCTGCTCACTCTCAAGCCTAAATAGGCCTCCTAGACCGCCTAGTTGTACAACACACATTACTTTGGCAGTGGACTAATGTATGTTGTAATGTTCTTGAATGCTTTTAACTTACGCTTTCTAGTACAGTGGTGGACCCCAACAACAAAGAGATTGTGTCATCCAATCAGAATCACAGTAAAGAAGAAATACTTTAGAGACAGGACAAACAAAGAATAGTGAGGAATATCATCATATAAGAAACACAGAAAAGAGATAGACAAAAAAGCCATCCAATAAAGAGCAAGCGGCTGACTCAAGGTCTACTGTACGCATTTTATGTATAACAATAGGTCTTCGACAAGCGATAGCTAAAGCTGTCTGTAAGTGACACCTTAAAATAAAGTAGAAGCGCAGCACTGTAAAAATATGTATGTAGTACATCTGTTAACACAGCCTGTGTCAGCGTTAATGCGTATCCCACCACTCTGTTGGTGTAACTTTCTGGAGGAAGGGTAATACTACTGCCGAAATTCATAACATTGCAGAGTACTGTAATTAACGAGCAGGTATTATTGCATCATATTGTGTTTTTGGACTTGGATTAGGAATAACCAAGGTAACCAGTGTTTGCGCCATGGTTCACACATGTTTTTCCCTTATTCTGGTCCATTTTACTCTGCACGTTTTGTCAAGTTGTTCCTGAAATTATGTGCCCTGGGAAAAAACAATTGGAATGCAGTTGTGGTGGGCACAGTCCTTTAGTACTACCTGATTTAGAAAGACTTCCTCTCCTTTTCATTAGAAGACAGACTGTGGCAACAGATAGCAGCATCAGACATTGTTTCTCGGGCTGCTTCCAGGAATGAGGGAACGTCCACTCCTCTCTGGAAGACTAAAACAGACATTGGAGGAGCAAAGATTGGATATCCGACTGGGCAGTGACACTAAAGGAGTACACACAGGAAGAAAAGCTTTGGGGAGTTGTATAGTGGAGAGCGAATGCAGATGAGAGAGGTGCCATGTAAAGTAGCAGAGCAGAGGCAGGAGTGTAAGAGCAAGGAAAGCAGAGCAGAGAGAGAAAAGTCTTATATGGAGGCAATGTATAAAGTGGACATGAGTAGAGACAGGAGCAGAGCTGAGGAACGGAAGAGAAGAAAAGAAGCAAAGATGGGAGTGGAGTGGAGATGAGGCGAGAGAAGAGGCGGAAGGGGTGGAGAGATGAAGGAGAAGCACACCATGAAGAAGTGGAAAGTCCTGAATCTTCTTATGTAGATGCCATTTGATCCTGATCCATCTGGGAACTTGGTGCTGAGTCCCCAATAGGTACTACTACAACAGGAGAGTTGTTGCCTAAAGCAAGTTATCAGGCAGTGGTAAAAGGTTGCAAAAGGATATACAGAGGAGCACGACAGATAACTGTAAGCGCAATTGAGTGTGAGGGTGGAAGAGAAACCGGGAGCCTTGATTACTGTGCTGTGAACTGGCCCATGGTAAGCAAAGCTTGTCCCCCCCGCCCCAAACAGGATTCATCACGAGTAAATGTTGTTTATTGAAATACTTTGTGTTCCACTGCATCACGATAAATGTTGTAAAGCGCTCTGATACCTCCGGGTCTGGCCAGCGCTATATAAAACTCTTAAATAAATAAAGCTCAACACTCTCATTGTGTGAATTATAAGTGTAAAGCCTTTGGGAGACCTCTATTGCTCACACTTGGTCATTGTGGATATTTTCCGTAAGTACCAAAACCACCTGGAAACTCTCCTAACACTTGTCTGTTTTGTCTTCTCAAGAGACTGAGGGACACAGACCCCATTCAGTTTAGAATCATTATTGCTCCAAACAGATGCAGACAGATAGGTTAAAGAAATTAGGATGACCATGGCACCATCTACATTACAAAAACCTTCCAATAAAGAACTGATGTCTGTCATCCACAGAGATGGAGAGAAAAGAAATGGAACCACTGAATAAGATCATTCTGGCTCTGTAAGTAAAGGCGAAGATAATGTTCCCCGCCAAATTACGGAAGATTTGTGGTGCCAATCAATATGTTTTTAGGTCCCAAAGCAGACTTGACCCTTACTGAAAGAGCTGTACAAGGAAGTGTGGAAACTGATAATGGGAGGTCTAGGTTGGTTTCCCTTGGCTGGATATTTATTAACTTGGTCTTCATGCATTAGGCTTCAATTGCTCAGGTTAAGATGGTGCTTTGTTTTTTCACATTTTTAGGATTGTATTTATTTTTATTTTTCATTAGAAAGTTACAACAAATACAGTCGCCTACATCCAATGGCTGGTGGTGTACAAAGGAGAGTGTAAAGTGAAGGGTAAAACCAAAATCATGAATAACCGACATTCATATAGACAAAATAACCACTCCATGCTCTTGCATATAATACCTCTATTAATCCCTGTTCCCCTCCCACCATGTCAGAATCTTATGGGTCGGCCTCCGTACCTGCTGTAAGGCAT
This sequence comes from Calotriton arnoldi, assembly GCA_963921515.1. NCBI lineage: Eukaryota > Metazoa > Chordata > Amphibia > Caudata > Salamandridae > Calotriton > Calotriton arnoldi. The sequence continues at coordinate 197,441 of CAWUFW010012315.1, read as the reverse complement.
AGCAGTCACAAATATATTGGGCAGGAAAGCTCTCTAAAGGTAGTAGACAAGTACCTCCGGCATGGTACCTACATTTTTTCAAAACTGGGCAGTGTATGGCCTACCACTGCAGTCAACTTCTCCATGGCGAGCAAATCCCAGAGTTTGTGTGTCCAGTCTGTATGTGTGGGCATGGTATCCGTGCCCCATGTGCCAGCAAAACCTGCTTAGCAGCACACAGTGCCAGTGTTATGGCCCTCCCCTTAGCGGAATGTAGTGGGTACATTAGGGCGTTAGGCAATCACAATAAAATATAGCTGGGGATCAGGGCAGTTCGGGGTTAAACATGGTATTGATATCCGTGATGACCTCGGACCAGTAGTGGTGTAGTTTAGGGCAGTGCCACAATAGATGAGATAGTGTGCCAGAATGATTGCAATGTCGCCAGCACCAGTTGTCTCTTTCCTTCTTCCACTTAACTAATCGGGAGAGTGTTTACTAGTAGTGGGCAATTTTGAGCAGGGTCTCCCTGCCTGAGGCACTACCAGCCGTGCGGGCATGCCGCAAGATGTCAGACCATTCTTTTTCCGAGAATTGGCGCTCACATTCCAGCTCCCACCGTGCCCTGGCCGGGGAGAGCAAAGATCTCGTTGAGGTGTTCAAGAGGGCATAAATATCCGACAGCAGACGCCGGTCATCCCGCCTCGACAAGAGCCAACGTTCAAATGGGGTGAGTTGACTGTTAGCGTGTGGACTTATTAACGGATGGGTTACCCAATGTAGGATTGCTACATAGTGCCAGTGTTCGGAGTCCAGCAGCCCAAAATTCCAGCAGACCCCGCACATCGAACAGATTCCCAATGCGTTTTCAGTTCGCCTCCTGCCACCGAGAGTAGGCTGTGCCATGTAGTGCTGGGGGGAAATCTGCATTACCTATAAAAGGGGTAAGGGGTGAAATGGGGGTGGAGAGTTTATCCCAAGCCCCCACTGTGGCCCGAACCACCAGTGGAGATATATAGCCCTGGCGGGCGGTTTTGTCACGGAAGCCATGGAATCTTCCAAATATGAATCCCCGCCACAGCCTGGTCGAGAAAGCACCAATGTTGCTCTGTGTATGGGCGTTGCCATTCCACCAAAAAGCGTAGCTGAGCTGCTTGTTAATAGCGCAGGAGATGTGGTATGTCAAGCCCACCCTTGGCTACTGGGAGGTATGTGCAGTCTCGTGCCATTCTTGCACGTGTGCCACCCCAACGGAAGGTCACCAGGGAAAGTTGGAGTTTATTCAGCACAGATGGGGGTGGTTCTAGTGTTATCACCTACAGGCTGTGTAAGATCTTAGGTAATAGGGACATTTTGATGGTGGCTATTCGCCCCAGCCAAGAAAGTGGACCCCCATGCCAATATTGTATTAGGGAGGGTGCCGTATTTAATAAAGAGGCATAGTTGAGTGACATGGCTTTCTCTATGGTTGAGAACAGTTGAATGCCCAAGTAAGAAATTCGCAGAGCAGCCTATGAAAATGGAAAGGTCGAGGCCAGGGAGGCCTGCTCGGTCTGCGGAATGGTGAGATTGAGATCCTGAGATTTGGTGGCGTTCACCGTGAACCCTGAAGTGCTCCCAAACAGCTCAAGTTCCTCTAGTATAGGGGGCAGCGATTGGCGTGGTTTAGTAACAGCCAACAGCACGTCGTCTGCGTACAACGCTATCTTGTGAGGCTGGCCCCCCGCCCCGTTTGAATCCCCTCAATAAGGGGATGTCCACACACGTGCTCTGCCAACAGCTCCATATAAAGCGCGAACAGGAGCGGTGAGAGCGGACACCATTGGCGTGTTCACCTAGAAATGGGAAAAGGTTGAGACAGCGAGCCATTAACGCGTACCAGCGCCACTGAGTAACTAGCCCATATCCACTTACGAATAGGGGCCCCAGGCCGACGGCCTCCAGGAGCAGCTGCAAGAAAGGCCAGTGCATTCGATCGAATGCTTTCTCAGCATCGATTGAGAGAAGCATCGTGGGGACCCGGGATTGCGCGGTTTGCTCTGTTAGGTGTAATAGGCTTTTAGTATAGTCACCGCAGGTGCGCCCAGGGATAAAACCCGATTGATCAGGAGTCCACCAACCCGGGCATGATTCGCCCCAGTCTATTAGTCAGGATCCCAGCGAATATCTTCACATCTACATTTAATAAAGATATGGGGTGGTAAGAGGCGCAGAGCTGAGGGTCTTTCCCGGGTTTTGGCAAAACCGTGATAATGGCCGATTTCATGGTCTCTGTGAGGGCACCCCATGTGCTAAAATAATTATACAGCCGGGTCAGCATGGGAGACAGCCGCGTAGCAAATATTTCGTAGAATGCAGACGTGAACGCGTCCTGGCCGGGGGCCTTATCTGGCTTAAGCTTCCCTATTGTGTCAAGAATATCCTGTGTAGTGATATCTGATTCTAGCAGTGCCGCCATGGGTTCTGGGAGTTTCGTAAAGGAAGCCTGTTCCAGGTACGTGGAACAGTCTGTGTGAGGGAGGGGGGCCGTGCTGTAAAGCTGTGCATAGAATCTACCGAATTCTGCCGCAATATCGGAGTCTTGTGTGAGGGGATGTTGGGTACGACCTAATATGTGAGGGATATGCTGTGTGTGGATCTGTGCACGCAGTCTGTGTGCCAAAAGTCTTCCAGCTTTGTTGCCCCCTGCGTAGTACCTTTGTTTTGTGCGGAGCTGGGCATATTCCGCTGAGTCCATATCTCGGGCCTTAAGCTGTTTTCTAGCTATAGTAAGCTTGCGCCGTATCTAATGAGAACCCACCTGCCTTTGTGGCTCGTCCAACTCCCTCACCCGTGTCTCCAGTTCTAGACGTTTGGCTCTCCTCTCCCTGTTAAGTTGTGCCGCCATCGCTATGCATGTCCCCCTCACCACCGCCTTGAGGGTGTCCCATAGTGTTGCCATCTCAGTGTGGGGCGTATTATTAATCTCCAGATATTCCGTGATTGACCTTTCCACCTACTTGGCCGCAGGGGCGTAGGATAGTAGTTTAAGGTCAAGGCACCACATCTTCGTTCTCGGTCAGGTGTTGGGAAGGTGCAGTGAAATCATGATAGGAGAGTGATCTGATATGGATGCCACCTCAATATCTGCATGGGATACCTCCGTCAGGAAGTGAGTAGATGCCAAGAAATAGTCGATCCTTGCATAAGACTGATGTACAACCGAGAAGAAGGAATAAGCCCTCGTAGTGGGGTTCAATGACCTCCATACATCAGATAGTCCCACATCTGCAATCCACTGCAATCCGTGAGGAGAAAATGCTCCTGATGGGCCTGCTGTGTGGGGGGAATCGGTCTAGGTGTGTGTCGGGCACCAGGTTAAAGTCTCCGCCTATCAGGGGAGGGGAGGACAGTCCCCACAGCACGACTGATGAAGGGCTCTTGGTGATCGTTGGGGGCATATATGCATGCAACTGTAAACGTGTGTTAATGGAGAGAGATCCGCACAGCATGCATGCGGCCTGTAATTTTAGAGTGTACCTGTAGGATCTGCCCCTGAAAATGAGTAGACAATACAATCCCCACCCGCCTTCTTTCCCGGGCCAGAGGACCAGTATTGGCAGTCGAACCACTTCGAGCGCATCCGGCCCCAGTCCTTTTTTAGAAAGTGCGTCTCTTGCAAGAGACATATGTCGCACTGGGCAGCCCTCAGTTGGGACAGCAACTCTATTCTCTTTGCAGGAGCATTCAGCCCTCTGACATTAAGTCTAACTATTTTCACACTGGGTACGGGGGAAGAGTGTCGGCCATGAAAGTCCACGGAGGGGGGGAGGGGGGATGGCTACCGCGTGTTGCCAGTCAGTATGTTGTGGTGTAACAATGTTGCATATCAATGGAGTATGGAAACACATAGAGAAAACACAAGACAAGGGAACAGAAACAACCAAAAACACCAACTGGTATTAAACAGTGAATCGTGTAGTATGGGTCCATGTCTCTGGTCCTGCGCATCAGGCAGCAAGAAGTGTGAAGGTTGCGGATTCCCTCCGCCGCATTCCTTCAGACGTATTCCAGAAACCAGGCAGGTCCAGAGTTCATGCAGAGATGCCGTTATCGATGGGGGCGCCCGGCGGCCGCTGTATGCAAACACTAATGGTCCATCATTGGGCGAGTCCGCAGGGGTGCCGGGAGGGTGTCAACCCTGACTCAGTCACTCTTCTGTTTGCTCCAGAGACAGAACCCGCCGAGTGAGATGCTGCAAAAGGGCCGATCTTTCTTTAAGGCTCTCTGTTGTGTTTGGCTTGCTCAATCTTCTCCGGGACCAGGATTTTGATGATTTCCTGGGTTCCAGCCACTGAGAGGTCGCTAGGGGACCCCGGAGATGCACAGGGTCGTTCTGCTCCAGGTCCAGTCCCAGAATCATCGCCGCCTCCAACGGGATACAAACCGTATGTGTCTCTCTCTCCCAAACAAAGACAAGACGGAAGGGATAGCCCCACCTGTAGTGGGCCCCTTTGTCTCTCAAAAAGGCAGTCACCGGTTTCATGGTTCGACGGCGTTGGAGCGTAATAAAGGAGAGGTCTTGTAGAGGCGCACTTTGACAAGGGGCTGGTCGTGTACCTTGGCCATGATGAGTTCCTTCTGTTGGAAACTCTGGAGACACGTGAAAATGTCCTGCGGGGTACCGGGCTCCCCGGAGGGCTGTCCAGCCCTGTGTATGCGGTCCAGTAGGAGTTCTTTCTCCACCAGCTCCGGAGCGATATGGCAGAAGAGTCGAAGAACATAGTCTTCCAGCCTGCCCGCATCTGCCTACAATGGAACCCCCTTAATTCTATTGTTTGACCTGCAAGATCGATTTTCTCAGTCCTCCAGATAGTAATTGAGGTCAACATTGCGATCTTTGAGTTCAAGGATCTCACTACGGCATATTTCCAACGCCTCCTCCCTGGCATCACCGTTCTTTTTCAGAGAATCCACTCGCTGCTCCAGATCGCTCATGTCACGCTGGAGGTCCTTCACTTCCATCTCTCAGTGTGCTTAAGAGGGATTTCATAAAGCTGTGTGTGACGGGGGCCTCTTCATCTGCATCCTGGCCCTTGCCTGGTTTTGGCAGGTAGCGTGTGGGTGAGTCCGGCTCCCTGGTCAACTTCGCCCGTTTGGAGGAGCTCTTAGTAAATAAGTCCTTGACAGTGGGGTCTTTCTTTGGTCTAGTGGAAGTTGTTTTGCTCGCCCCTGGTGACTCTGGAGGGGTATGCGCGCGATGGGTGGGGTGTCCCCTTCACCGGTGAGCAGTCATAACCCTCCTGGGTTATCGGGACGTCTGGGTATAGGCAAAATGTCTTGTTCCTGCCCTGGATCTGTCAGACAGAAGGAGCCAGCAGCACTACGCCTCCCCAGTCAAGAGCTAGCAGTCTCTGGGTGAATACTGCCAAGGTGTGGCCCCACGGTTGTTCTATGTCTTCTGAGGGCACCTGCTAAGCCATCTTCACCCGGCGCGCAAGAAGGCCGTTCTCCGTTCACTGTTCAGTGAGGTCCTCAATCAATGGGTCCAGTCACCACACCGTTGCGACCCAGGGAGGATATGTGCGAGGGGGGCACCCACTCTCGCCACCGGTCCCTGCAGGTGTCAGCCCAAGCACCCAGGTACCTCACACGGGCCACCGTCAGGAGGGCGCTGTTATGGTCAGTCTGTCTCCCCGGGGCTCACCTCACGTAGGACCTGGCTGTCGTCTTCACCGTCTTCTCTGGTGCAGGTAGGCCGCACTCGCCACCCCCTCCCGCCGGGATCTTGCGTGATCCTCGTCGCTGCAGGTTGCCACCCTGTTAGAAATGGGATTCTTGGTAGGCTAGGGCGCGGGCCAAAGCCAGGCAAAAACCACCACTCTAGTCAGGATAAGGGAGTTACACTTCTAAAATAACCCCTGCTCACCCCCTTGGTAGCTTGGCACGAGCAGCCAGGCCTACCTTAGAGGCAGTGTGTAAAGCATTTGCACATAACCAGCAGTAATACAGTGTACGCACTACAAAAGGACACCACACCAGTTTAGAAAAATATCCAATATTTTTATATAAATAAAACTTAAGACCAAAAACGATAAAGAACCACAGTACTATACTTAAAAGTTCACAATTCAAAAATACGCTGATTAAAAAGAGTTCCTTGTGTGGATAGCGCCGTCCGGGCTACCACGGCGTCGTGACCACACAAATCCAAAACAGTTCTGGCTGACCGCGGGGTCGCAGGCCAACTACGGTGTCGGGAAGACCCGCAAACAGTACCTTTCAGGGATGCAGGGCGATGGGGCCCTCGAAGTCACACGCGTTGCAGGTCGATCTCCTCTCTGATGGAGTTAGGAGCGCTGGCGTCGGGTGCTGCAGTGCCCTCAGGTCGTGGTGCGAGCAGCGGCTCGGTGGCGGCGTCAGATGGCGTCGTCGGTGAGACCAGGGTCGCGGTGCGAGATGAAGGCGGTGCTCGTCACGGTGCTGGCAGGTCACGGTGCAAGCAGCAGCGTCGTCGTTGCTGAAGCGCTGTCGTCGGCTGACGATCTGGAGTCGATGGCGTCGGCGTCGGTTGGCCAAGGCTGCGGTGCGAGCAGCGGCTCGGTGGCGGCGTCAACAGGCGTCGTCGGTGAGACCAGAGTCGCGTTGCGGCGGTGCCCTCTGCGGTGCCAAAGCTTCGGCGTGAAGCGAGGCGGTGTGGAGTGCGGTGACCACAGGTCGCGGTGCAAGCAGCGGCTCGGTGGCGGCGTCAACAGGCGTCGTCGGTGAGACCAGGGTTGCGGTGCGGCGTTGCAGCGGTGCCCTCTGCGTTGCCTTCAGGACACGGAGTCGGCAGTGGCGTCGTAGACGTCGTCGAGTTGGTGTTCTTCGGGTTGCAGCACAAAACACACAGTCCCCAGTGCTGCGGGTCGAAGAACTTGAAGTCTTTGCTGTTCCTGAGACTTCGTGAGCAGGGGGCAAGCTCTACCTCAAGCCCTTGGAGAGACTCACAAATTTAGGCTGCAGAAAGTCCAGTCCAGGCCTTTCACTACCCAAGACAAAAGCAGCCACTGCAGGCCAGCCCAGCAAAGCACCCAGCAAAGCAGTCGTTCCTTTTCGCAGCTTCGCCGGCTCTTCTTCTTGGCAGTCTTCTTGTCCAGATGAGTTCTAAAGTTCAGGGGTCTGGGACCTAGCATTTATGTCCAAAAATCCTTTGATCTCTTAGGCAGAGAGGGCCTGTGACCGGTCAGGACCAGTTCTGCCTTCTCTGGTGTGAATTCCTGGCAGGAGGTGGGGACGGCATTTGTCAGAGGCAGAGCAGGCCCTTTGAGGTGCAAGGAAATCTCCTCCTCCTTCCCCCATCGTAACCCAGGTCTCTTCAGCCCTTTCCTCACCTACCTAGACCATCTGGCGCCCCTCCTGCTCCCCCAGCCTTCTGTCATCCAAAACCCAGACAGGCAATCCACATTCCAGCAGAGGCACACAGGATGACTGAGCAAGAAAATACCCACTTTCCAAAAGTGGTATTTTCTAACACAGAATGTAAAAATCACCTTCACTAAAAGAGGCATCTTTAGATTCTGAGTTCAGGCATACGAAACTTCATTTTCTTACCGAATTCCCTGGTCAGTTATGTTCATAAGATGTTATGAACAAACCTCCCATTCTGTCCTATGGGGAACTGGTAGCCTTGCAATAGTGAAAAACGAAATTGGCTGTAATTCACTATTAGGACATGCCACACACACCGGGGCATGTCCTACCTTTCACATACATTGCACCCTGCCCACAGGGGTACCTTGGGCCTACCTGAGGAGTGCCTGACATGTAAGAAAAGGGAAGGTTAGGGACCGGCAAGTGTGTGCACTGGCCAAGTCGATATGGCAGTTACAAACTGCGCGCAGACTCTTCAATGGCAGGTCTGAGTTACCGTTCTCAGGGCTACTCACTGGGGTGGCACAACCAGTGCTGCAGGCCCCCTGGTAGCATTTGATTCACCGGCCCTGGCACACGCAGTGCACTTTACTAGGGGCTAACAGGTAAATCAAATATCCAATCATGGAAACACCAATCCATAACACAATTTACCATAGGAGCACCTGCGCTTTACCACTGATCAGCAGTGCGAAAAGCACGCAGAACCGTTACACCAGCAAAACAGAGTCAAAACCGGGAGGTCAGAAAGCAAAAACTCAGGGGGAACACGCCAAAAGATGCCAAGTCTAACACACCCCTTGCACAGTGGGCCCATCTCCGATCTCTTGGATGGTTGTTAGGTGGCGCCCCTCGGCTTCAGTATCCGTCGGTCTCCACTTCTCCTCCAGGCGTCAAGCAAGTACCCAGTGCCCTCGCGCGGGCCAGCTCCCAGTAGGCGCCCCCGCAACCGCTCTGGCACTCCAGGGCTCACCGCTCATGGGGCCGTTGTTTTCACAGCGGGCTCAGGCATCGACCGGTCACACCCTCCTCACATGTCTGCTGGGGTCTCTTGTGGTTACTGCAATCGCGGGCCGCGCCTCTCGTTTTAGCGAGCCCAGCTCTGCCCCTTGAGGAGCCATTGGGTAGCAATGCTCGACCTTCATCAATGCCTGGATCTCCTGACTCCTGCTCTGCCACCTACTGTGGCGGGCTATCTGGGCCTTAGCATGTAACGAGGCAGCGTCGTCTCGGGTCCATAACGGGATGTTCTGTCCTCAAGGGCGGATGGACTTCTCCCCGCCATGGGCTCCGGGAGGCAGGCCCCTGTATTGCTTCGCACTCCCAAATAATAGAAAATACAGCTCTCCCATGCGGAGGCACACACACGGCGAAGCAAAAAAACACCTGGAAAGGGATTTCACTCTCATAAAATAAGGCACATCAAAAGACCGTTTTCAGAATAGAGCGTGTTGGTTTTATTTGTGCAACACTCTCTAACAGAAAGGCTTTCCCAGATGTCAAATGAAACAACATATAAATGTATATAGAAATATATATGAATATATATATATATATATATATATGTGTGCAAGCAATAATAACACTTGCAAATAAGCAAATGCAATTGTTAAATGCATGGAATAAAATACATGGAATAAAATACAAGCAGATAATAATACTGGATGTCCACTGCAAGAAATAGGCACTGTTAAATGCAAGTAATCAGACACAAGGAATCAAATTAAAGCATGAAAAGATATAAAGATATATACACTGAATACATCAGATGATTATAACCAGTGAAGACTTGAATGTGCACACAGAGACACTCGCACTTCACAATGCCAATAATCAGAGAAAATACATCTCCGGCTGCAATAACTTCATCTTAGCCCACTCCAGACTGGGGGATTCACAGCCGGGGTCAAGAGACTCAGCAAGCCGGGAACTCCTACACTGAATAAGACGCGTCCATCCTTTCAGGTCCAAAATCCCGCCTTACAAGTCAACAGACCCCAGTTATATAATCTCAATTCACTAGAAGGTTCCGAGAGGACTTTCTCTGCACTAAGGAAACCTACTGGAGTTGGCCAAACTCCCACAAGCATTCCAAAGGCAAAGGAGTTCTCCCGTATTCTTCTGCAATCCCACATGTTCCATCCCCTTATCTTAGCGAAGCTTGAGAAAGTAGAAAACAGCTCCAAAAGTACAGAAAAAATCTTCAAAAGTACAGAAAACAATCTTGAACGTGAATAACCTAAACCACTTGAGTGATCTGGGGGCCTGCTTGTGTGCGCAAAGCTCAAGCTAGACAGAGTGAGAATTCAAGATGGCATGTCCAAGCCAATAGTAAAAATTTAATTAAACTTCCCAATGTACAACAATGCACATTTGTACACCACTGCCTATAGCATCACACACTTAATTTCCCAATGTACAACATAATGCACATTTGAGCACCACTGCATATAACACTACACTCCGAGACAGAGAAGTACATTCCACACATTTCTCGCTCTCACGCTTTCAAACGCACATCCCACACATTCTGTTCCTGGCAAGGCTGTTCTACTATGTGAAAACACTCCCACTCTTCAACTTTAAGGAGACACAAAATGCAAGCACAAGGCAGATTGCACATGCCGAAAAAATTATGTTGTACATTCACGCTAGAATAAATCAAAACACCTAAAATCAATGAATACAGTGGTAGTAGTCAAAGGTCATCACGTGGTCCCAATACATGCGAGTGCCTCTGGCACTACAGCCCCGCGGCCTATACCGCTTCGTCCGTGACAGCTGCCATCATGGCTCCCTGTTGCTGCATCAGTTCAAGCTGCGGGGGGCTGGACCTCACTTTCCGGTAGGAATAAAAGTGTTCCGCTGGTGCCCCTCTTCATGGCCGCTTGATTTCTGCAGCCCCGGACTGGTGCAGCTCCCCAGACCCGCCTTTCCCTAAGTGAGTGCGTGGCGCTCCGCAAGGCTGCTCCTATATGGGCGCCATCTTGGACACGCCATCTTTACAAGTTTCTGTAGATTTTGGAGAATAGAGGCGGGGGAGGGAGGTCAGTTATGGCGGTGGCAACAGATTTAGGAGAAGAAATAAAATTGTTATATTTTTTTCTTAGTTGTGAACGCCACAACCCAGATAAACTGTATTTTGAGAAATTGTTCTATTATCATGTACATATGTTACTGTGTTTGTGCCGCAATATAGGAACACTGTACTTTTGAAAAAATATATATTCTTAAAAAAAGAACGGTACAGAGATGTATAATCTCTAACTAAATAAACGCACATCATCTTAACCTATGTAGTGTGTTGCTCCTTCTATACTGGCTCCGGCGGTGTGTCTATGAAATCTGTAATTCAAGCTCGACGGGTAACTCCGGGTTCCGTTGCTAGGTGAGGTTTACCTCCAGACTGGGATTAAGGACCGCGGTATCGGACACTGTCTAGGGATCCAGAGAAAATCACTGTGATTTGTTTTGCATTCCTGGTGGTTTTATATTTAGGAATGGCCCAGCTTCCACCCTGGGGCATTTCCTGGCAGAGGAGAAACAAAGCGGTTTCAAGAAACATAGCAGTTTCCAATCGGGCACCAGTCTTCATCTTGGAACCTTCTGGGAGCCCACAATTATACTAGTGGGGGTCCCCCCCTACAAGCATAGTGGGCACCTGTTCACTCGGAGTCTGGCTGTGTCCTATCTTCCTGGCGAATGTCAGTCATTCTTTCACAGTTTAATTGCATTGGGAGTTATTACATCGTGGTCATTTAATTGGTAGTACCTTTACATCTCAGTTGTTTATATCAGGAGTGTTTTACTTGGCAGGTAAGTTGGGAAATATAATTTTTAACTCGCATATACATATGTAAGTACACACACATATGTATATAAATATATTTTAAAACATTTCATTTTAATAATTTTTCTAATGATAAATGTAGTTTAAAAACAATGAATACATATTAAACGAATAATGTTATTTTAAATAAAAAAGTGATATTACTTTAAGTTAATGATATTATTTTTATTGGCTTAATTTAATGTAATTTTAAACTGCCCATTCCTGAACCTTAGGAACATCTCACTGCCCATATACTCTACCTATCGCTGAACCCTAAAAACTCCTTACTTCTCTGTACACTTCCCACTCCTGCACCGTAAAAACTCTTTACTGCACTCTAAAAACTCCTTACTACCCCTAGGCCCGACCTATCCCTGTACCCTAAAAGCCCTTACTGTCTCTCCAAAAAACGTTAAAAACTTTTTTTTTAAACTTTAAACCACCTACCTATATATTTATATATAAAATTATATTTTAGAAATATGAAAATGACCTGCAAGGTAACATGCCTTTGTGGCACTCAACTGAGCTGATTGGTTTATGCACTATCTCTGCGGGTACTGGTCACAAAAATAAAGACGGCCCAGAAGTGTGCAGAAGTGATGTACTGACAATCCAGACGATGAACTCCCTGTAATCTAGTCGTTGCCTAAAAACGGCAAACAGTTTATGATGTGCTCAGAACAGGTGGATAGAGGACAATGTGAAGGAGACCGAGAAGATGATAAGATGGTGGAAGTAGCAGAAAACTCGAATGGGACTTTTGTTCCTTCCTCTTTTGTTGAATGTGGCCATGTTTAATGTAAATGGTGCTTGTGTAAAGCTGAGAGCTTCCACGCCCATCTCTCTCCCACTCTCTTTCGTACTCTCGCTATACCTCTTGCCCTGACTTTCTCTGTCTAAGTTTCTCTCTGCCTCTCTCACTCTCTCCATCTCTCTTTGCATCGCTCTCTCTATTTCAACTCCCTCTGTATGTTTCTCCCTCCCTTCGCCTCTCGGTTTCCCTCTCTGTGCCTCTCCCCCTCTCTCTCTATGCTTATCTGTTTCTCTCTCTCTTGCTGTCCTTATGTCCCAGATATGAAGAAAACGTTTTGATCCATTGGAGTCTAAGGTTCTGCTGACATGATTCTCACCACTCGAAAAGAAAATCTCCAGCATGATATTCAGTTAATAGAAGCTCCAGAGCAGTGGTTTTAACCTGGGGGTCCGTGAAACCTTATTAGGGATTGCTTAGAAAATTAAATAATCTTAACAGGTTAATTAAGTGTATAGAAGGAAGCAAAATGTAAAATGAAGTAATTGAAAACATTCTGTAAATGTGAAGGAATTTGGAGACTAACAATTCAGGTAGTATACCCACATTAATTTGTGGGAGCAATGCAAATGCATCAAACAGAATATAGTATGGATGATGAGTGGCCTAAATTGAATTTAGAAAAGCTCCAACCTTCCCATTAAAATTAAAAAGCATTTAAAAAATATTTTCCAATTAAATAAAATATTTCATCATGTGTTTATTTGCCTGATGAATGCATTAATGTATTTCGTGTATTTTTTGTGTATACTTTTGCATTTCAGATAATCAAAAATGTTTATCTGGGATCCCATTCTAACAATAATGATACAGTGGAGTTCTCTAGATTTCAATAATGACTCATTGGGGTTCCCCAGGTTCCAGTGATGATTAAGTGAGGGGGGTCCACAGAAGACAAATGGTTAAGACCACTGCTCTAGAGCTTATTTTCTGTCAAGGCCGTTTGTGCAGTTACCAAGGAGAACAGGACTGCCAATCACCGATGATATTAGAACATACAGTACTAAACAATGGGATGAGCATGGCCCTTCACACCATTAGTACGGTTCAATTCCGGTGACTGCAAGTCGCCGATACCATGAGAGTTGGCCACTTCATTTTTCAACACGTTTGAAAATCATATGGCTGATACCATAGCAGCCAAGTTTTAAGTTCCCTCATGTGTGACATTTCTTGTAGAGACTTCTAGCCTAGGATTACTCACCTTTTGAATATTTCCCAGGCATCATATTGAATCCAGAAACTTTTCAGCTGAATTTCTGCACACAGTAAGTTGGCACCTTCAGCTTCGCACTGACGCTGTTCCTCTCCGGAAGTGACGTGTGGGGCCTATATAGCAACCCTCCCATGCACTGACATCAGTTCCTTTCTTTCTGCTCCTCCAGATGCAGATCTGGTGTTCCCTCTCATCTCTCTGAGGCACTTATCTCGATATTTCAACTTCATTTTCACAGTGTACAAGGGATGTCACCCCCCTAAAATAACAGGTTTCAAGCCCTGTAGGGCCTGTTGCAAACAGATGTCTGCAGTGGACCCCCATCAGGTGTGCCTGGGGTCGAGTCACGACCCAAAGGCTATCCGGGAACGTAAGGCAAAAAACTCGGTTGCCAAGCATAAGAAGTATTCGCGACGGGACCGTTCTAAGTCCCACTCCGTGTCCAAGGTCCGTTCTTGGTCCTGTTCCCAAAGTCGACGGAAGTGCTCCAGAAGTTGGTCTTTGTTGCGCTCCAAGTTCTCAGGTATGGATAAAAAAAAAAAGAAGTTGAATTGGGATTCCACTCACTTGTGCCACTTGCATTCACCTGAACAGGTGCAGGGGTGGCGCCACTCTTCTCGATCTTCCTCTGAAGTCACCCAACTTCAGAGACAATTCTGCAACTGGTTCTGGCACAGCCTGGGTTTCTGGGGCATTTAGCCACGGCACGTCAGATCAAAGAGTTCCATATAGCCATGCTCCAAGTCTTTGGCTCCCTGCCTAATCCCTCTGGTGCGCCTTCGGACCTCAAGGAGCTGAGAGCCTGCTGACTGGTTTGCCCTCTGCACCAGCTGGACCCTCCTCATTGACCTTGCCCCCAACTCTTGTTCAGACTCTGCTGCCGGCGTCACAACCTACACCGTCCCCAGCCACATAGACGCTGATGCTGACCTCGCCACCTGAAAAAGTGACTTTGATTGTCCTCTCTGACGCAAATCCGACCTCGACCGACATTGCGCCAGAATCCGCCAGAGGCGCCACTCCCCTCAATTTAATTACCGCAGGCTAGACAACACTCTCTCCATTCCCTTTTTGGGACTGACTGTGATAATGTTTATGACCCAGGTGATAAGTTTGCTCAGTCCCATCAAGATGACAGTTGCTTTGAGGTCTTACTGGAGAATAGTGGCCTCAATACCTACCCGGTGGCGGCTCTTTTTCTACTCCTGGACCAGCCACATAGGAGTCCTCTTCTTATGCCATGGTGATGCACAGGGCAGCTGAAGCTCTTGACCTCCAACTCGCCACCATGAAGGTTAAAACTAAAACCAAAGTCTTAAAAGAAGTTCTCAAACTGGGGCAAACATCTTCCGAGCCCTTTCTCCCCTATAACGAGGCACTAACGGATACATTGTTGGGCGCTTGGGTCAAGCCTTGCTCTGGCCCTCCCCAGTTAATATACAAGTTCTTAGGTGTCATCATCCTACCCCTAGCGACCCGGTTTTTCTGACGCAGCTCCCCTTGCCAGAAAGCCTAGTGGTGCAAGCTTCCGCCAGCCGTTCTAACCACACACATTTTCTACCACTCCCCCTGATAGGGTATCTAAGCACTTTGAAACATTCGGCAAATGTGTCTTTTCATCTACCAGTTTGGCCCTTCGACCTGTTAATGCCAGAAGATTGTTGGACCATTACTCACAGCCCTTTAGGATTCTGTGGCACAAGTCCTCCCTGGTGTGCCCGAACACCGTCGCCCTGTGCTCTCTCGGGCAATTCAGATGGTTGTGATGTTGCTGAGTTCACGATTCATTGTGGCTTGAACACCACCGATTCCATCGGGTGGGCCATAGGCACTTGTGTTGCCATTTGCCCCCATGCATGACTGTGATCGACTGAGTTCTCCAGTGACACGGCTTTGGCTGAGGTGTCCCTTACTGCTAACCTGTCCAACCCCCACAGGGAACCCAACAGTTTCACTGTGGAGGCTGTTTTGCCCACCACCCCCACTGACAGTTTCAGCATGCTGCCCAGCCTACTGCTCTCCTTGCAGCCCCCAATTGCTCAACTTCTTTTGCGTACGCTTGCAGGGACACAGCCACCCGGTGAGAGGCAGAATCCACTGACTCTTCCGAGGCTGGCAAGCGATCACATTGGACAGGTGGTTCCTACATATTGTTTTAAGTATTACGCCGTACTCTTTCTCCTCTGCCAAACCTTCCACCGTCCCCTCAGTGACTGACAGAGGACCATCTGTCTATTTTGCGGCAGGAAGTGAAAGTCGTTTTGGCCAAAGGGGCTATCGAGAGGATGCCAGAAGTAGGCCATGTGTGATATTCTCACCACTTTCTGGTGCTCAAGAAGGACGGAGGTCTTCGGCCTATTCTAAACCTGTGCGCTCTCAACACTTTCCTCTGGAAGGAAAATTCAAAATGGTCAGTATTACCCAGGTCTTGTCTGCCCTTGACACCGGAGACTGAATGGTAGCTATGGACCTGCAGAATGCCTATTTTCATATACCAGTTGTGCTGGGCCATCGGTGTTTCCTGCAGTTCGTGGTGGGAGGGGATCCTTTTAAGTTCACTGTGGTATCCTTTGGTCTCACCAGCTCCCCTTGTGTGTTCACAAAAGTGATGTCAGTGGTGGCAGCAAACCTTTGGTGTCAGGGGTGCCAGTCTGCCCCTAGCTTGATGACTAGCTGTTGTGGGCGGGTTTGCCCCAGGCAGTAGTCAACCAACTCCAAACTATGGCGAACCTCTTGTCATCTTTGGGGTTCCCCATCAATGTGCTGAAGTCACACCTAACTTCACAGACGCTCCCTTTATCTCAGCCATTTTGGACATGGTTCGTTTCGTGCGTTTGCCCCAGGAAAAAGAGTCTAGGACATCCAGGCTCTGATCCAGATTTTTCAGTCTGGTTCCAGAATTTCTGTGAGGTCAACTCTGAGACTGCTGGGACTGAAGGCCTCCTACATCCTGCTGTTTGAGCACACCATGTGGCTTATCTGGGCTCTGCAGTGGGTCTGAAGTCCCAGTGGGCCCAATATCAAGGGGATCTCTCTGACCATGCTCAGATTTTGGAGAAGACTGGAAAGATTCTGCAGTGGTGTTACTGGACCTCAATTGGGTCAGTGGCAGACCACTCTCACTTCAACACTCAGAGCTGACAGTGGTGACTGACGCATCACTACTGGGTTGGGGCAGCCATCTGGGAGAAGTGGAGATCAAAGGCCACTGATCTCTAGCGAAGTCCTAGCTCCAGATCAGCCTTCTGGAGCCGAGTTCCATCCTCTTGGCATTGTAAGCCTTCCTTCCATCGAAGGGAGGCTGGTACAGGTGCTAACGGACAACACCACTGCCATATGGTACTATAACAAACGGGGTTGGACCACGGACCCTGTTCCAGGAGGCCTTACGCCTCTGGAAATGGCTGGACCACCACAGAATTTTCCTGGTGGTGAACTACCTTGCAGGGTCATTGAATACCATGAAAGAGGAGCTAAGCTGTTGACGCCTGGCGAATCACGAATGGCAGCTACACCTGGAGGTGGTGCAAAGTCTCTTCTGCGAATGGGAAAAAGCTTGGCTAGATTTATTCGCCACCGCCGAGGACGTGCAATGTCCCTGCTTCTCTACGTTGGAGTTTCCAAGGGGTTGCCTGCTCAGAGACCAGTTGAACGCGGGACTCTTGGTTGCCTTTGTGCCAATACCACTCCTGCCCTGAGTTCCCTAGAGGATCAGGACAGACTGGGCCCTTGTCACGCTAGATTGGGAACAGAGAGTATGGTATCCAGAACTCTTGGTCTTGAGCATTTGCCCTCCAATTATGCTACCGCTCCGGGAGTACCTGCTGTTGCAGCAACAGGTCAGGATTCTGCACCCAGGCTTTTGCAATCTCCACCTTAATGTGAGGAGATTGAGTGTCGAAAGCTGAACACCTTTGACCTTCTTCCGAAGGTGGTTGATGCCATCATGGCAGCAAGTCGTCCATATATCAAACTATATATGCCGGTTGTGACAAATTTGTAGCTTGGTGCAGCACTCGCCAGATTGAGTCCCTCCAGGCCAGATTATATTATGTTCTGTTATTTGTTCTGTCTCTTGCCAAGCAATCCATTGCTTTGGGCATAGTTAAGGGTTATCTTTTGGCCTTCTTACGGTTGCCAGATCAGCCCTCGATGTTTAAATCACGACTTCTGATGGGATTTTTTTTAAAGGACTGCCACACGGTTCCCCCTTCTCCATTTGTCATGCACCAATGGGATCTTAAGCTGGTCCTCCGTTCTCTGATGTGTCCTCCATTCGAGCGGCTTCACCCGCTGTCCCTTATGGCTCCATACCATCAAGACTGTGTTCTTCGTTGCCATCACATCAGGATGGTGTGTGAGTGAGCTCCAGGCTCTTTGTGTTAAACCACCGTACACTTGCATATTCCCAGACAAACTGTTTCTGTGGACAAGGAGGAGGAGAGACTTCATTGCTTGGACCCCAAGAGACTGCTCAGGTTCTACTTAGATCATACCAAAGACCACTGGGTGGATGATCAGTTCTTTGTAGGGTTCTCTGGAGCACAAAATGGCAAGGCAGTGCAGAAGGGAACCATCTCCTGCTGAATCGTGCTCTGCATTAAGATCTTCTATGCACTGGCCAAAAAGCAGCCTCTGGAAGGACTGCATGCTCATTCTACCAGGGCCAAAGTGGATGCCTCTGGACTGGCTCGCAGAGTCACTGTCCTAGACACTTGCCAGCCCTATTTGTGGGCTCCCCCCCCCCACATGTTCACAAAGATTTATTGCCTAGACAGTCTGGTTTGCCGGGAGGGGCATTTTGCCTGCTCAGTCCTGCAGGACTGTCTGGTTTAAGTCCATTCTCAGACCCGCCTTCAAGTAGGTATGGCTTTGGTATCTATTGAAAAGGTCGAATCTGCAGCTTGAAGTCTAGCAGAAGTACAAGTTACTTTCTTTCTGGTAGAGACTCTATCTAACCGCAGATTTCTCATTGACCCGTTCAAACCGTTCTGTGATTGAAGTCTATTCCTTAATAAGATCCGAAGTCTAGGTATCTGCACACTGTCTACCAATTTGCTTTTGGGGCTCCATGTCTGGGGGAGTGAACACTCTCAAAAGCAACTCACAATATCTGCAACAGGCGGAGATGTGGCCTAAAAGCCAGAACTGTCAACTTTGACGCTGGGGAGCCAGATTCGAGACCTGGCGTCGGCTCACCATGGAGTCATTCTGGGCAAAACACTTATCTCCCCGTGCCTAAAAAAGGAATCTGAGTTTGTGTGTTGTAATTTGGTACTCGTATAAAGTGCTCTAATGCTTTTGTGCCAAAACTGAAAAAAACAACAAAGTGGTAATGAAGGAACAGCTACCATCAAACTAGCACACTATCGATGACATCAGGACATGAAATTAAAAGAACTGATGTCAGGGGATGCCAGGGCCTCTGCCCAGTCATTGTCCTCCAGGTCACCCAGGTCTACAACTCATCACTCCTTCAGCATTGTCACTGCGTCTGGTGTAGTGTTAAGCAGCTTCTGGTATGTCAGCGATGTGGCTTTGTGCAGCATGTAGTCATCAAGCAACCTCTCCTCTAGGGTTGAAGACTCCGGGAGCACTGTTCCCTTTGACAGAGTTGGTCTGAGGGCGTGACGGACCTGTATGTTGTGGTACGTTTCGGTTGGCGGTAGTTGGTAGTCACGTTATAGGTCTGCCAGGGGGATAACATCTCCCTGATTCCATAAGTCTTCTGGTATGTCAGCGATGTGGCTTTGCTCGGCATGTAGTCATCAAGCAACCTGTCCTCTAGCGGTGAAGACTCAGGGAGCACTGTTCCCTTTGACAGCGCTGCTCTGAGGGCGTGATGGACCTCTATGCAGTGGTATGTTTCAGTTGGCGCTAGTTTGTAATCATGTTGGAGGTCTGCCAGGGGGTAACATTTCCCTGATTCCATAAGTCGCCACCCGGGAGTAACCAATCGGGTCCTATTTGTCAAAGCCTGGCAAACGTCCCAGTGTGCCCAGTGCTGTTGTGTTCTAAAGGGGGGTAGCCTGTGTGATCCTCCCCTTCCAGCCCAGGACCCGTGTGGCTGTATGCCAAAGGTTTATCATTGTTGCAGTGGGTCCCTGAAGCTTACGGTGTTGAATGGTACCATAGAGAGCCCTAAGATATCCTCTTGGTTTCATCACAAGCCTATCCATTTGGATGGCCAGTTCCTCTGCAGAGCGGAAACCCCATCCATTAATGGTGGTCTACTACGCTGCCCAATAATACTTCTGGATGTCTGGTAGTGCCACTCTCCCGGTCATACCATCTCCTCGTCAGTTTGTGTAGTGCTTTTCTCTCAGGGCCCCCTTCCCAGGGCAATGCCCAGATATCGCTCTTGATCTTCTTAAAATATGAAGTATGGACAGGGTATGGTGTGTTTTGCAGGACATAACGAAATGGGGCAGGGGCATCATTTTAAATAGTGCCAGTCTGCCCAAGAATGACAGTGGGAGAGACCTCCAGTGTTGGACATCACTCTTCAGCCTCTCCAGGGGCGGCGACAGGTTGTTGTGAAACAATGAGTCCGGGTCAGTGGTCACATCGAGTCTGAGATAGTGGAATCCCTCAGTGGCTATTTTTGCCTCACAATCGCTGATGAGTTTCGACAACCAGCCCTGCAGATTATATATTTGGGTTTTATGCCAGTTTATAGTATATCCCGAATAGCAGCCAAAGATAGTAAGGATTTGCATGATTCTGTCCAAGGTGTTTGGGGGTCCGTCACGTAAAGTGAGACCTCATCCGTATAACGGGATATTATATCTTCGCAGTGGTCGGTCCGTTGCGTACCACGGGCCAGTGGATCCTGCCTGATATAGGCAGCCAAGGGCTCCAACGCTAGAGCGAAGATCCAGGTCAGCAAGGGGCAACCCTGTCGAGTGGCACCCTGAAGCCAAAATTTCTGTGACATAGCTCCATTTACTTTCACTTGTGCCAGTGGGTCTGCATATAAGAGGTGCACCCAACGGATGAAGCGTGGACCGAAGCCCATTTTAGCCAGCACCTTGAACATATAGATCCATTCCACTGAGTCCAAAGCCATTGTGGCATCCAATGAGAACACAGAATCATAAGAGGAACCCCTTCAAATTCAAAGGAATAGGGTACTATACAATTGTATCACAAGAACAGTTTCCTTTGGAAAGTGTTATATCCTATATGCACGTTATGTTCTATGTATTTCATTCAATCCAAGTTTCTCTCATTCAACTACATACTCTACATACATGGGAAGTAAGACCATATATCCCTGACAGATAATCGTGACAATATAAATTGAAAAGTACAAATCAATTTATTAATTAAAAACTGCTAGAGTACACAATTATTAAAAAAACAACTGACATGATACATAGCACTGTTGATGTCCTACACTCTATTATGAATTACACTGTTACAAATATTTATTACTCATTTAAAAACAACAGTCAAGTTAAAAAAAGGAGAGAGTACATATCATAGACAAAAACACTGTGTCATTAACAAAGTACACATCCGTGATACAACAATTTTACGGGTTGGTAGGTATATAGGTGAGACTTAAATGTTCTTACTTAGTGACATTTACATGCTATAAGATCCTCCTAATTATATCAGCTGGACTAGAAATTATTTCAATAATACTTGACCCACCCACGCGGGTGAGGTATCATTTTTATCGGGAGACCTGGGGGGAACGCTGGGTGGGAGGAAATTTGTGGATCCACGTAGATTCCAGAACTTTCCCACACAGAAATTTGAGAAAAAAGTGATTTTTTTCAGCTAAATTTAAGGTTTGCAGGGGATTGTGGGTAGGAAAATGTTAGGGGACCCACGCAAGCCATACCTCGCTGGACTCCCCCGGGTGTCTAGTTTTCAGAAATGTGTGGGTTTGGTAGGTTTCCCTAGATGGCCGCCGAGCCCGGGCCCAAAAACTCATGGGACCCCCCTTGCAAAACCAGGTTGTTTTGTGATGGGTAATTTTGATGTCGCCTCAATAGGTTTTGGGCCCTTGCCTGTCGCGGGTACTTGACCCACCCACGCGGGTGAGGTATCATTTTTATCGGGAGACCTGGGGGAATGCTGGGTGGGAGGAAATTTGTGGCTCCACATAGATTCCAGAACTTTCCCACACAGAAATTTGAGAAGAAAGTGATTTTTTCAGCTAAATTTGAGGTTTGCAGGGGATTCTGGGTAGGAAAACGTTGGGGGACCCACGCAAGCCATACCTCTCTGGACTCCCCCGGGTGTCTAGTTTTCAGAAATGTGTGGGTTTGGTAGGTTTCCCTAGATGGCCGCCGAGCCCAAGGCCAAAAACTCATGGGACCCCCCTTGCAAAACCAGGTTGTTTTGTGATAGGTAATTTTGATGTTGCCTCAATAGGTTTTGGGCCCTTGCCTGTCACGGGCACTAGGCCTACCCACACAAGTGAGGTACCATTTTTCTCGGAAGGCTTTGGGGAACGTGGGGTGGGTGGAATTTTGTGGATCCACTCAGATTCCACAACTTTCCACCACAGAAATGTGAGGAAAATGTTTTTTTTTTTAGACAAATTTTTAGGTTTGCAAGGGATTCTGGGTAACAGAACCTGGTGAGAGCCAGTCAAGTCACCCCATCATGGATTCCCCTGGGTGTGTACTCTTCAAAAACGTATAGGTTTGCTAGGTTTCCCTATGTGCCGGCAGAGCTAGGGTTCAAAATCTACAGCTAGGCACTTTGCAAAAAAAGGGTCAGTTTTCACTGTGAAAATGTGGTGTGTCCACGTTGTGTTTTGGGCCATTTCCTGTCGCGGCCAATAGGCCTACCCACGCAAGTGAGGTACCATTTTTCTCGGAAGACTTTGGGGAACGCGGGGTGGGTGGAATTTTGTGGATCCACGCAGATTCTAGAACTTTCCACATGTGAGGAAAATGTGGTTTTTTAAAATACATTTTTAGGTTTGCAAGGGATTCTGGGTAACAGAACCTGGTGAGAGCCAGTCAAGTCACCCCATCCTGGATTCCCCTGGGTGTGTACTCTTCAAAAACGTATAGGTTTGCTAGGTTTCCCTATGTGCCGGCTGCGCTAGGGCCCAAAATCCACAGGTAGGCATACTGCTAAAAACAAATCCGTGCCTAGTCAGCTTTCTGCCGCCCTGGGGGGGAGGATATTGGGGGGTGGGGTTGCCCTGATATGCCCCCAAGGGGGGCAGAAACACTGTGGCTATTTTTGTGGGGGGTGGGGGCATTGGTATGCCCATTCTGGGCAGCCCCCACCATTGGTATGCCCATTCTGGGCAGCCCCCACCCCCAGGCATAAAAAAAGACAGCGTAATCGTTGGCGTCTAGTGGGCTTTTTGCCCCCCCCGGGGGGGCAGATTGGGGGCTACTGCCCCCATCTTCCCCCCAAGGGGGGCAGAAAGGCTGTAATTTTTGTGGGTCGGGGGTGGGGGCATGGGCATGCCCGTTTTGGGCAGCCCCCACCCTAATTAAAATTTGCCCAAAAAAAATCCCTGGCGACTAGTGGGCTTTTTGCCCCCCCCCGGGGGTGCAGATTGGGGGCTAATGCTGTCATTTTTGCGGGGGGTGGGGGCATGGGCAGCCCCCACCACTAATTATAATTTTAAAAAAAATCCCTGGTATCTAGTGGGCTTTCTGCCCCCCCAGGGGGGCAGATTGGGGGCTGCAGAAAGACTGTAATTTTTGTGGCCGGGGGGTGGGGGCATCGGCATGCCCGTTTTGGGCAGCCCCCACCCTAATTCAATTTGGCAATAAAAAATCCCTGGCGTTTAGTGGGCTTTTTGCCCCCCCGGGGGGGCAGAAAGGCTGTAAATTTTGCAAGGGTGGGGGCATGGACATGCCCTTTATGGGCAGCCCCCACCCTAATAAATTATGCGCCAAAAAAAAAAGTCCCTGGGGTCTAGTGGGATTTTTGCCCCCCGGGGGGGCAGAAAGACTAAATTACACCAAATGTATTTGGGGGGAGCAAAGGCCCTTGCCCAAGGGGCCGCTCCCCCCTCCCTGGTGTCTAGTGGGTGGATCCCTGCATGGGGATCACCCTCCTGGGGCGATCCCCAAGCAGGGATCCACTGGGGAGGGGTATCATTGAAAAGGGGAGATTCTCCCCTTTCCAATGATACCTCTCCCGTCTTTCTACGTGCCCGGGGGGCTGAGATAGCCCCCTGAGCACATAGAAAGTGAAACTGAAATGAGCCTAAAGGCTCATTTCAGTTTCGGTGTCTGTGCAATGACGACAGCACGACGTGCGCGCTGATCGTCATTGCACAGAAACCAGGGAGGGGGCCTCGGGAGCTGGGGAAGCTCTTCCCCAGCTCCCAAGGCTTTGGGGGAGAGAAGGAAATCCCTCTGCTGTCTGCAGCAGAGGGATTTCGTGCCCCTGTCCTCATGACGGAATGGTTCTGTCATGAGTACAGGGGCACCGATGCTCATGACGGAACCATTCCGTCATGAGCATCGAAGGGGTTAAAGTTTTATACCTTTGCAAACTTTGACCCTAGGTACTGAAGCACTTTACATGAGCACTTATTACATTAAAAAAGCACACATCAATTTTTTTTGGGTTAAGCATGGGGACATTAATTTATTCACCTATAATCACAGGATGTTGAGCCGACGTTGAGACTAAACTGCTTCCCCTGTTCCAAAAACAGTAGCTCTGGCTGTAACACCACATCCTTATCCTGTTGTAGGACGTACTTTACATTTTCGTGGCCATGTTATTTTTTTTTCATTGTTGGACCAGCCATACGTTGTTCATGCCAATCGCATCTCATTGAGAAAGATAAGAAAGTCCGTGACAAAGACGCTCTCCTCCGCCACCCTGTGCGAAAGGGTTCTCGGTGAGCTGAAGCACGGCTGTTCAACTACCACAGTTCTTTTAATTCAGTGGAGCTGGCCTTTAAGACAAGGTGGCGTTGTGGTGCCTTCTAGTGGTTTGTGAAAATATAGTTAAGTCATGCTTATACCGTGCTACCTGCGAGTTTCAGATCATCAAAGGAGCGAGCGGTGGTCAGGTGCTAACCACAGAAAAGCGAAAAAAACATTGAAGTAACCCAATAATTAATGGCACTGTAGAGCTAGTCCCACAAAATCCGACCTCCAAATGCTCATAAAATAGAACAGCTGGCGCTGAAAACCGAAGCTCAGTAGTCTTTATTCCACCTCATGCCTCCTTAATCGACTACCAGACTGGTTTTCTGTCTTTCTCTTCCTCCTTCTTTCCCCTGTGTGTGTTTTCCCTCTCTTCGTCTCTGTAAGTATTTGATGAGAAAAAATAAGTTACGGTTCCCAAAAATGAGTGTTGGTGGTCCCTACGGCTATCACCTGCTCAAATTAAGCTCTGTTTCTTTCCAGACTTAAACTATGGGAACTCGTTTCTCTCAAGACTGCCAAAAGCCCATTTGGCCCCTTCACAGCAGTTCTACATAAGGACAACTTCTGTTTCTTTGGGGCCATAAGAAATATGACCAAATTCACTCTCATGAAAAATATCAGGGAGAGAGAAGCAGAGATTCATTCAGCTACCAAAATCTCAATCTTATAATCAATGAGTAATTAATCACTTGCGTTAACAGTCCAGAGTCTCAAAGAAATTCTATCGGAGACCCTCAACCACACTTTCACAGTACCCGGTATATGTCTTTTCTCCGCTCGTGTGGTAAGGTGGATAGTGAATATCAAAGGGAGAGAGAGGAACATGAAAGCTAGTTCACTTCCCCTAAAGATATATTTACAAAATGTATTACAAAATGTATTGCAAATAGTAAACATAGTGTGTAGTTAAATCCCACTAGGGGAGATTTAAACAAAAATAGTCCACAGACTAACTATTTAATGTTGGGATTGAGACAGAGAAAACGCTAAATATTGTGCCTGGGGTTGTATAAATATTTAGTCCAAACAACGGTCCAAGGTATTTAAAAAGTTCAATTTTTCACAAACAAATAATAACATTCCAAGTGCCCATAACAAGAGTGAAAATCAGAGAAACAGAAAAAAGCCCTTATAAGAAATATTTTTAGAAAAATATACAAAATGTATTCAATATGTAGATAAAAACAAATTATTAACATTGCGCTCAGGAATATTTGCTGGTACACATAACAATTATTATACAATACAATACCAGACAAGTGGCAAACAGAAAAAATTACAAAGACAAAGAAATTTTCAGAACAACACTGAAACGACAAAAACAAAACAATGTGTCCTTCATTAATTGCGGCCACAGTTGCGGTTGTATAAAGGCACTCATTGTTTACGAAAGTTAATTAGGTGACCGGAGATGCTCTTAGGTCACCTAATTAACTTTCTGTGGACTATTTTTGTTTAAATCTCACCTAGTGGGATTTAACTACACACTATGTTTACTATTTGCAATACATTTTGTAAATGTTTACTTTGGACCGCCCGCGGTCTAAAATCACATGTGGCAGTCTGTTTTCTTATAAGGGACTTGCTCACAGTTACACGCATAACCGCCACAAACGTAGCGATGTCTGTTTTTAGTCTCTACTCCCCCGCAGACGCTACTCGCGTCATCAAAGAGAGTGCTTCCACCTGTGATACACGTTAGGTATTTAAACACGTCCCGAATGGACACCGATACCGACGGAGTTTCCACGCCAGCCAAGTAGGTCTCAATGCGGGTCCCGAGCTTTGACGAAGTAAGTGGGGTTTTTAAAGGGATCCAAAGCCTCTATACGGCGGGGCAACCACCTAACTACGGTGTTTTTTACTCACGAACCAGAGTGTGACTACAAGCCGGACCCCTTTGCCGGAAACTCATGAGGCTTAGCTCTGACAACATCAGAGTAAGATTTTTACTCGGCTAATTAGCCGTTTCTTTACACACAATGCATATTAGTTTTCCGCTATGGAACTTGCTGACACAATAGCGCATACTATTGACAAATATTGAACTGTACACCATAGTACTGTCACAAACCGTATGTCACCGCCGCATTTACCCGGTTACAGCACGATCACCGCGGTACAGAATCACGAGATTTACATGTGCATTTACTGAAAGCTAACTTTTTATATGTGTGTTTGTCTGTGTTGTATCTGTGTTTTTCTTTCCTGTACAGGTATAAACCATCAGAGGAAATCCTCCTCTTACCCATCGCGCACCTTAGTGAGTGCGTCACATACCCGGTCACATAAACACTATTGACCTCGTTTTAATCACTTTCACTTTTTCACATTTAAGGTCCTGAAGAAAGCCAGATCAATATGCGGCCTGACTGAAACATGTTGACCACAGTGGATGAGGGAGACCGTAGTACTCTCCACGCACATCCGCCGCTTTGTTTTTAACACTGCCAAGGGCCCATCAATAAAATAACCCCTCAGGATAGTGGGACCCAAGGACAGTTTTTTAACTAACACGCACACACCATCACTGCACACTCACTTATCAATACCCGCTTCGCTGTAAAACAGGCGTCGTAGCAAACCCGGGGCACACTCGGTGCCACCGGGTGTTGCCCGATGATGAAGCATGCCACCAACTGGGTTGGTGGGTGAGGGCTTTCATAAGCAACAGACGTTTCCTCTACTTGAGAAACACACATACCGCTTTCATTCATAGGCTAGTTCTTATTGATTACTCGTAAGGTGGATAGTGTCATCATAGGGTTGTTATCACTTGAGGGTTCCGTTCTCCAAGTGATTAACCATCCTCCACCAGGAGAGAGACTGTGTGGGTGATGGCAGTCGTGAAAAGAGGTTAAAAATATCTCCTTTCCCTATTAAGACCGTTTATTGATCAGGAGAGGGATATGATTAAAAAGAAATAGTGGTTCTTAAGTGGATTAGTTTCTAGTCCACAGCACCTTGTGGAAGGTTGACTTGTTTCGGCCAAACAATGCTCATATGATTCAGCTGGCCTTCATCAGGACCGGAGTGTGAGTAGATGGTCTTACTTCCAGCGCACCTAAGAAGTAGTAAGGGTGAGTAGATTCACTTACCTTTCTTTGTCGGTGAGCTTAATAGCTCTTAGCTGACGTGGTCATAGGTGCAGACTTTTACCTATGACTAGAAAAAAAGAGAAGGAAAAACACAATAGAGAACATAACAGAGTGATTTATACATTGTGTAGGTTTTCTAAAAAAGTCCCACAAATGACACTTTAGTTTTCTGTATGTCAACTTGGAAGCATATTTTGCTTTCATTAATCAAAGAAAAATAGTAAAGAAAAGTAAACAGAACAGTCTGATGTCTGTATAACCAGAGGCTAGTCCTTTGTGAGTTCTCTGGGGCTTGTACATCTTCTATAGTGAACTACTGATCTATATGTGTCAGGTGTTGTGTGCATCGGTCATGTGTGCTTTAGATATAGAAGTTAATGCCATGATTGTCAGTAGCATCTGGTTAAGTATTTTGGAATTAGCGGAAGGTGCGATGGTTATTCACATGATTTCCAAAATGCGTAGGCAAAAAAAGAAAATATGACTTGAGTTCAAAATTGCTGTGTGTCAACACAGGGTTAAGAGACTTTTCAGTACAGGTGACTGGGTCGTGTCAGTCTGTTTTACATAAATTAAAGTTGGTGTGTAAGTGGTAACTTTCTGTTTTAAGTTACATAACAGATACATCAGTGATTCATAAAGAATTGCCTGTCATGGTTCTTTCTTCCTGGCAGAGTTTATCAAAGGCAGGAACGGTGGTTCTATGATAGTCATGTGTTCCTAGTTGATTTCACCATTGAGTATGTGTGTCTTTTAATGATGACTAATACACGCCCTTTCAAGTCCCTCAAGGAAGTTCTTTCACTATTGTAAATGTTGTATTCTATGCCTGTACAAGTGTCATCCCAGTGTGTTTTTGAGTGACTGTCTTCTATTGCTGTTTTATACCTCTTCTTGTATTTCATTTGCTTCTGTAACATGTATATTTGTAACATTCTCCTCATGTAACGTAACTGGTCCTATTGTGAAGCGCTCTGACACCTTTGGGTAAAGTCCGCGCTATATAAAAATGCATAAATAAATAAATAAATAAAGCATTTGCTAAAGTAACTGAGGTATCTTTTTTGGAGCGAGGGTGCCCTCATGTGGTGAATTATTATTAGGGTCTGACTAGTAACACTTGGAAAGATCGTGTCATTTAACCCCTTCCATGCTCATGACGAGCTCAGCTCGTCATGCTGCGCAGTGCTCGTGTGCGCATGACGAGCTGAGCTCGTCATGAACCCGCCCGCTTAATGAAACGCCTCGCACAGGGCGAAAATCGGCCGCGCATGGAAGGTTAAACTGGTATGCGTGTTTACATTTAAAAGGAGGCTGCGGTCCTCCATGGGATGCAGGATAGACTGACGGTCCTACGAGAGATCATATCAACAAAAATAAAAAGTAGAAAGTAAACGCGACTCTACTAATCCGGCGTTTGTCGGAAAAGGTTGGAGCGCTGGGTGACTATTTTGAAGAGTGAGCGTTAGGGGAACACATTTACCTCAATAGGTGGCCGTCTCGGCTAGCGCTGCTGCCGTGCTCCTGTTCCCGGATGTGAACGGGAGGGCTGGGAGGTGCGGTTAAATACCGCAGCGGTCACCTTATTTGATTCCAATGAAGGCTCACGGTGGAACGGGATGAATGCCACCTTCGTTATCGGTCCTCCTTTCGGCCGTAATGGTGATAGACGAAAAACTGCGGACCACGTGTCCTACGGTTGATGTTGTTAATGAAAAGGAACCGGATTTCGTAAAATTTCACTCATCATTTCAAATTTGTTATGAATCCATTTGTCACACAGTGACATAGTAAAGTTACTTGTGGAAGGAACCAGGTTTTGTAAGCAATCACGCATTGTATTCATTTTCCATTTGTCACACACTGGCATAGTGACCAGTGTAAGTGCGTCAAAAGTGCAAGGGAATTTTGTTTTAGATTCCTGAAGCTAAAATAGAGGGATGTTAGTAAACGTACATTTATTACAGCTAAAGGGTGACTTGAGAATGTGATCAAATAGCAGACATTACATCCACTAATTGTATCTAGAGCTAGAGTGCTACTGGAAAGAGATATTAACAGATGTGAATTTCATTGCTTGTATTGTGCTGTTATGAGGATGACGTAGAAGTGTTGTCATATGCCATCCTTAGTATACACTCTCTATATCTAGTATAGAGGTGCATTTTCTCGTTGTATGTATTACGCAGTATTAGACCTGGCATTTCTTGGCATGGTTACCCCTGACTTTTTGCCTCTACCTCCTCTATTTTTGATGCTGTGATGGATCTCGTTTTGCTGGCTTAGATGCTTTGGGCACTTTGCCACTGCTGACCAGTGTCAAAGTGCAAGTGCTCCCTGTATAAAGTGTTATGGTAATTGGTTGGCCCTAATTGGTATGTTTGTCTTACCAGTAAAGTCCCTAGTGAAGTGCACTAGATGTGCCAGGGCTGGTAATGCAAATGCTACTAGTGGGCCTGCAGCACTAATTGTGCCACCCACATAAGTAGCCCTACAGAGAGATCTCAGGCCTGCCACTGCAGTGCCTGCGCGCAGTTTAACTGCCTGGTTGTCCTGACAAGTGCACCCACTTGCCAGGCCTTACCCTTCCTTTTTTTATGCACATCAGATACCCCTACATTAGGCCCAAGGTACCCCCCTGGGCAGGGTGCAGTGTATATGAAAGGTAGGACATGTACTGAGGTGTGTACCATGTCCTGACAGTGAAATACTGCCAATTTCGTTTTTCACTGTTGCAAGGCCATCTTGCCCATAGGACAAAATGGGGAATGCTGTGTCACATGTTTCCAGCATATCTTCCCATCGGCATAAGATGGAGAGATGGAGTTTAGTGTGCCTGAATTCAGAATTTAATAACATCTTTTTATGAAGATGGTTTTTAAATTGTGTGTTTAGAAACCACGCTTTTAGAAGTGGCTGGTTTCTTGTCCTAACCATCTTGCGTGCCTCTGCCTGGTTGTGTATTGACTGTCTGGGTTTGGATGCGACAGGGTCTGGGGAGGTGTCCTGACACCAGGGAGGAGTAGGTGGGACAGCAACAGGCTGGCCTGCATTTGGTGTGATGGGAGGAGTAGCCCCCTGGATGTGAGGAGGGCTGTGCTGCTGCCGCAAAGGGATGGCACCACCTCCTGCGGAGCGTCTGCGGCCCAGACCCTCACTATCAAAGGAAGAGGGTGTGCACTGGCAGGAAGACACCCAGAACTGGTTTGGACCGGGCTCAGAGCCCCCTGAACACAAAGACTTCAAAGGCCTTTAGGGGTATAAATGTGAGAGCTGAAACCCCTGAACTCAAGACTGAACTCAAGACTGAAAAGGATTGAAACTACTTCGTGATCAAGAGGAACCTCTGCCAAAGAGGAACAGCTGAAGAGACTGAAGAGAAGGACTGCCCTTGCTGTGTGTTCTGGAGCTGGCCTGCAGTTTGCTGCTTTGACTAAGGCGAGGATAAGGGACTTTGCTGTGTGCTGTGTCCCCCTGCTTGAAAGGACTTTGCTGTGTGCTGTGTCCTGAAGTAACTTGTCTCCAAGGGCCCGAGGAGAGCTGGTCCCCTGTTGTGGAAACTCAGGCACATCAAAGTTTCCAACCGTGTCTCAGCGACGCTTGGTGCGTGTGCTTTTGCATGCCTGAGACTGTCGTGTGGTCTGTGGTGCCGTTTACGAGGTGCTCCGTGACCGCATTGCCCCCGCAGCATGAAACATCGTCCACGCTGCTGCATGGCCGTTTGTGGCCCGAGCCGTCATCGTAACTGAGGCTGTGAGTAAGGATCACCGCCGCCGGCTCGAGCTGCAACGGGCTAAAGGATTTCTTGAAGCTAAGGAAGCTGCAAGGTGAAAGGGATCGTGATCATTGTTCGCCAAGAGGAATCTGCCCAAGATCGTCAACGAAGGAGAAGGCAGCGCCTTAACCCATCCGGCTACAGCGTCGCCTAGCCACGGAGCTGCAGCATCATCGGGGCCGCCCAGCAGGACGTCAGACGAGCGGGGAGAGAGAGAGAGCGAAGCAGCGCACCCCGCAGGTAAGGCTTGGACTCCGGTCGGGAGCCGCAAGCGTGTGTGGCCTGGGGAGGCGTGCAGGAGGAGTACAGGAGTGCTCCGATCTCTCTCCCGCTGCACCGCGTTAGACCCGCTGAGTCCCCGAGCGGCCCGTACCTGCCCAGCAGTACCGGGGCCGCCCCTTTAAGCTTACGACCGTTGTCTCTGTTGTTGGGGCCTAGTGGTGCCCGAGCTGATTGCGCAGATTGGCTTATTGCATTATTCCTTGCATTATGAACTGCATTATTCTTGCATTACGAACTGCATTATTCTTGCATTGCGAACTGCATTATTTTTGCATTACGAACCGCATTATTCTTGCATTACGAACCGCATTATTCTTGCATTACGAACCGCATTATTCTTGCATTACGACCTGCATTATTCTTGCATTACGACCTGCATTATTCTTGCATTACGAACTGCATTATTCTTGCATTACGAACTGCATTATTCTTGCATTACGAACCGCATTATTTTTGCATTACGAACTGCATTATTCTTGCATTACGAACTGCATTATTCTTGCATTACGAACTGCATTATTCCTGCGTTACGAACTGCATTATTCCTGCTTTACTGAACTGCATTAGTACTTGCATTAAGGGCTGTCTTATTTCTACATTACGAACTGCATAGCATTGCATTAGGACTGCATTAGATCATCGTGAACTGCTCATTAATACCGCAAGAACCTACAAGTGATTGTTGGCCTAATAACCGGCAAAGTGAAATATTACAAATACGCATATGTTGGATTTCTTTTGTTTGGTCTCATCGTATTTCTTTTGATAAAGATACCGCTATTTTTACAAAATCAGTGTGGTGTCCATTTGTGGTGTTATCACTGTGTTACTGGGAGAGTGGTTGCAAATACTTTACACATTGCCTTGGAGATAAGCCTGGCTGCTCGTGCCAAGCTACCAGAGGGTGAGCAGGGGTTATCGAAGAGTGTGTCCCTCCTTTCCCTGACTAGAAGCAAGGGTCCCTATTTGGACTAAGGTACCTACCTCAGCCAACTAGAGACCCCCAGTTCTAACACGCAGCTTTTTTTTCGGGGTGTAATAACCTTATTTATGGTTCCGTGATTTGGTTGGTTCCAGAGGGTTAACCCTTACCTATGTGTATCAAATTCGAGTAAAAATTGCATTATTTCTAACCAAAGTACTAGTACTCAAACAAGCATTTGCAATGCAATCGGTCTCGCCTTTGGGACCTTATAAGTATTTACAGAGGCGCAACTAGAGCCAAATTTCGGGGGGGGGGGAGGGCTACCAAAAATTTCAGGGGGGGCTGATTCTTCCAGCAATATGCAGAGTGGAGATGCAGGGGCTCTAAGAAGGGGTGAAAACACAACAAAGCCTCGTTAGCAAGTAAGTGGTCTTTTAAAGCCCTGTGAAGTACTCGGGTGCGGCTGTGTGTGTGCCCGGGAAGCTGTCTCATCCCGGGCTGACACACACGACGGAGGGGGCTGAAGCCCTTTGAGCCCAATGGGCGTTGCGCGCCCGAGTATTTAGCCATGCAGCACATTATCGCACATCATTGCAACGTAGCCTCGCTATGGACTGTGTGGCAGTGATCATGGGCCTGGCAGTAGTTTTGGCAACAGACAAGAGAATGTGTTATTTGAGCTCTCTGGAGTGGGTTGAAGGCAAATACATTAAATTATTGATACATTTTAATTAAAGTTGTAAGAAAGTGGAGCCTACAAAGATGTATGTGTAAGATTGTGAAAATTAAAATGCATGGCCTTGTTATTATTTGCCGTTATCACCAACTTTTGAGGCTTTTGAAGTGGAGGGAACTCTGTTCTTACACTTGCAACCGTTTATTCATAGTTTAAACTATCATTAGTAAACTAACTACTAGTAACCCAAAAGAATGAAAACCTAGAACCACATCTGACACTTGGCAAGAACGTTGCATTTTGCCAACAGTTGCTTCTGAACTCTGGAAAGTGACCAAATTAAGGTAGAAAAGCAGCCAATCTGAGGGCGGCAACAGCAGTGTACACACAAGAGTACCAGTGTGCTGAGCATGCATTACGGCAGCGTGCACTTGGAGTTCAAAAGCAAACCTGTGGCGCGTGCTCCAAAGGTGGCTTTGTTGTTGTCGAGGCAGCGCACCACAGTGCACATCGACACACATAACCTCAAGGACTTTTTAAGGCCTCAGTAGGACCAATGGACTAGGTACAGGTCCAATTAGTCGCAAATATCAGCACGGGGGTCAGTGTTTGGGACTCCCAGTTGAGGACTATTGCAGGTAGGAGGCCTGAAATGGGTCCTCAAGGGCTTTTACCCACCAAGTGGATTCAGAGCAGGTAGCTGAGAAGGAACCAGCAGTACCAGATGTGACAGTGAAGCTGGCGCTGATCTGTAGGTTCTGTGAATGGTAGATGGGACACCGGGAGCTAAACTAAGGGGACCTGAAGTGAAGTCACTCTAGCCTGCAGTTTCACACTGAGTGAAAACAGGAAGAAATTTCAGTTGAGGACTGAGGGCAGCAAAAGCCTGTTTATCTCCAAAGAAAGCTGGGATTGCTGTTGCAAACGGAGATCCAACTACTCCTGAACAAATTGATCAGTTAATCAGGGCTTTAAGTGGACCTGGTCCTGCCGGTGCTCTGCACCGGCAGTTCTTAAAAGCCGGTGCCGTAATGGGTCCTCATTGGGCTCTCCATTTATACATTCATGGTGGGGAAAAAAAAAAAGCTTAACTCTGCGATAGTACCACCCGTCACGCTTTTGATGTAGCTTCAAAGATACTAATTTCTCAGTATTATATAGCGCAAACTTGAGCACCAGTTACATAACACAAGGACATATTCATGTTTTGAATCACAGGATGTTGAACCGACGTGAGGATCGAACCTCCTTTCTCAGCTCGAAAGTCAGTAGCTCTAGCCTTACGCCACAACCTCGCATACAAGAACGGAAGCATTTTCAATATTGTATACAATGGAGTAATAGTTGTTGCTTATTTATTTTATGCAATTTACAACCATTGACAAAGCTAATAGTCCTGGCTTGTTGTAGGTGTAATATTACTTGTGTTAAATAGCTGGATAAATTGACAGAAATAGCAAAATACCAGTGGGGCGGCACACTATGCTAAGTACAGATTTTTAGCTTAAGTGTTTTAGGCCACACCCTTAATTACATCGGCCACGCTCCTATGAGAGACCCCCAGTTTTTTCATCCAACTTAAAGCCCTAGAGATATTTCTGATTCCACTTATTGCTCTGAGATCGACATCCACTTGGGAATCTAGAAGCATGAAATCTGAAAGGATGGGCCGATGACATTGGTTGACACAAGGAGGGGCAGAGTCTGGACAGCACGTCCCTTTATAACACGTACCAATGTTTCATAAAAGAGGGTTTCCAATAAAGGGGTGAATGCTAGGAAAATGTGCTTTTTAAACCTCTTGGGTATATGAGGGCTAAAGGCTCACAAATGGGGTATGAGATCCTGAATTGGAACACTTTTGGAGTAGACCTAATGCATAGAACCCTTCCTATATATGGATAGGGACAAGAGGTTGAACCGGAGCATTTTCAGGGAAGCCTCATTACAGCCCAAATTCGAAAATCTGACAGTGAACCGAGCCATAAAACAATTTAGTCAAATGTGCATTTTGTTATAATAACCTATTCCACTGGTAAAGATCACAGAGAACCAATGTGGCATGGAACTTCCCACCTCGAGAAACGGAGGTCTATAAAGTGCCTGAACCCCCAGACAGTGATTCCTGAGTTCAAGAAGCTAGTAATGCCTTGGCTGAGCCTCTACTTGAAGTTTCTTGCGCTGTGTCGCCAATGATACCAGGTTGGTTGCACCCTGAAGCTCACTGCGAACCTTACACTGGCTCAAGGCCTCTGCAATAGTCTAACTTACAATGTGCTGAAGCACTATGCAGCCAAGATTGATGGTCCTCATTTTGGAATGATGAAGACAACCGTGTAGTTTGCAGGATCTTATACCCGGGACTATAAATGAGCAGAATGCACATATAGTGCCACTACATTTTGAACATCAAATTCGGCTCGTATGTGTGGATCTGAGGCTAACCACCTCATTTTTACAGACTCATCACACAGGGCCATGGAGGCAAACTGACCCTCACTCCCTGATCAAATGCACCAAGAAGGATGTGGCTGACCTTTTCAAAAGAACACTCGTCTATCACGGCTTAGCAGCACAAGCGGCCATCAGCGCACAGACAATACAGCTTTGAGGTAGTCAAAAGTCATAGTTTCACTACTTAAACAAACTGTGTGATCTTGGGCAAACCAGCTCCTCGCCACGACTTCCAATCCTCTCATCCACCAAAAACACAGCAAGTAAGCTTTGAAACAGGCTAAACCACACCTACACCAATCCCCACACCAAACAAGGGTCCTGCCACCAGGCACCCACAGCAGCCCCGCAACGCACACAAGCCATGCAGCAGCAGCACTTGAAACTCGCTCTCCCGCACCCCGAGATCTCCGAGACACGATCCCGCGAATGCACTGGCCGCCCTAGAGTAAACAGCCGACCAAACAAAACCACTGGGTGCGGTGATAGCCCCCTGCGTCTGCCTGAAGAAAAGCCCAAATGAACCAACAAAAACACGCTCTTCCAAACCACAACAAATGTTTCCTGTGGAAACAACAGTGCAAAATCCACCCATGCGAATGCACACCTGCCTGCCCCTTAATGATGCAAGGAAGCGCACAAGTCGCCCTCGCCGCTCAACCTCACCAAAGGGAAGAGAATGCACGCCTAGGGTAAGTAAGTGCTAGTTTGCCCAAAAAATGTGCATCCCCTCCCAAACCACACACACAGCGGACCCCGGGTCCCCCCCCCCCCCTGGTCTGAATGATTAGCCTTGCGCTGTCTGTAGAGAGTATGACATTAACATAGCATGTGTGAAGAAACGCACATGGACAGTCACGAGGGATACGCCAAACGATATTAGGAATTTTATAGAAGGAAAATTGTAATGGCGATGTTTTCAGGGGTAATTTTCTCTTCTTGGCTATCCTGAAGCTTTTGCTAGTCTTCTGAATGCCCGAGAATTTGTGAGATTATGCCAGCGTTTCCACTTAAAAAGACGTGTAGTCTTACCGATGCCAAGTACGCCGACAGAGTGTTATGAATAGCACATTTAAGGGGTCGATGTGGAGGCTGAACGTGGCGCGATCACAGAAAAAGTGAACTGCAGGTAGCTTCGGGTGCCAGCAAGGAGAGAGTGGAAAGCAAAGTAAAAGTAGTGCACTCCGTCAAAACATATGGCCCGTAGTGACAGGATCTTTTGTAGCAGGGCCAGTCGCCAGGGCGAAAGCAAATCAGCCACAAGGTGGAACAAATGTGCACTGTTCACCAATGAAAACTATTGGATTTGTAAAGGCAGACCAAGCAACCAATGAAAAGCGATGGGCGTGTGGTGGGCGTGTCTAATCGCCACAGAGGGACAACAGCAAGCCTCACAGAGCAGCGCATGCGCACTGACTCTAGGCTCGACCTAAAAAGAGAATCGTATGTCTCATGATTTTGTGAACAACTCTCAGAGGGTGGCAATATGTATTGACACACCAGAACTTGACACTAGAGGGCGAGGTGTGGTGGATATATTGATTTATGTTTAATAGTGTTGTGCTGTGAATTTGCACGAGAACTGACTTAGGGATGCTCATATTTCCAGAGATGAAATGGATGAGTTGTCAGAGATTGAAGGAGAGCCAGGCTCTATTGTTGTTGTGGCCTTGGTAATAGGTTCTGAGGCGGTACACCCAACGTTGCTCCTTTTCGAATAGTCTGTGTTCTGCATTGCTGCTCACAGTGTCCAGGGTTTCTAGGATCACCCAGTTAAGATCGTTAACAGAGTGTTTCGGAGATACGAAATGGTTGCTCATGCGGGTAGTTGCTTTCCCACATCTGATAATGCTTCTATGTTCCCTGATGCGTAATTTTACCTTGCGGCCAATCATGCAGATTTATTTAAAATTACAGGGACATGTAATCATGTAGATTAAATGCTTAGTGTTACAGTTCGTGTGCCGTTTGAGGATCCATTCAATGTTGTCGGACAATTTTAAAACTTTAGTTGCTTTTATGAGGTGGCAGACAGTGCAGGAGCCGCAGGGGTAATGTCTTGTCACTGGTGTTAGACCCCGAGTTGTTAACACTGTGTTATTTTCTGTACATGATGGTGCAGGTCTTGTATGTAAAAGGAAATCTTGGATGTTTTTGCTTCTCTTATTGGCAAATCTAGGTTTTGGCCAGTTGAGTGCTCCAGAAGTCAAAATGCGCCAGTGTTTATATATAAGTTTCTTGACATTGTTGAAGGCCGTACTGTACGCAGTGATGCATGTAAGAGTGTCATTTTCTTGGGCTCTTTCTGTTGTTTCTAAGAGTGTATCTCGGTTCTGATTCCTTGCCTTTTTCTGCCATTTAAGTATGATCTTTGTTGAATATTCTCTCTCTTAGTTTGTTGGTTAGGTCAAGTGCTTGTTTCTTGTAGTCTTTTGTGTTGCTGCAATTACGTCGTATATACGAAAAACTGGCTATAGGGAGATTCTCCGTCAATGGTCTGGGATTGAAGCTGTTGAAAGAGAGAAGACTGTTTTCTGCAGTTGGTTTGTAGTACGTCTTTGTTTTGAGACTGTTGTTCTCTGCGAAGATGGTAATGTCCAAGAAATCCAGGGTGTTTTTATGAGCCCTATATGTAAATTTCAGGAACTCATTGTCGGAGTTGAGCCACTCGTGGAATTCTGAAAGGGCATCTTGAGTCCCTTGCCAGTCTACAAAGTCTGACCGCATGAGACTGAGCGCAACACCCTGCAGCAACATTGCAGAGGGTCACCACTCCTTTTTAACCAGGGCGGAAGGCAGGGTCATTAAAATTGTTTTGCCTGACTCTTCCCGTTCCCTGTCTTAACTCACTAGGTCTAGTTGACCATACACATTCACACTTCTACACTCTAGAGGCCCCTTACACCCACTGCACCATACGGCAAGGAATAAAAGATCTCTGCCAAAGAGCCCCTGCATAGGGTGCCCGTCGGGTATTGCAGTGCCGTCCCGACGAGGAGCATGCCCGATGATGAAGCTTGACACCCAGCAGGCTGGGTGTGTGAGGGCCCTCATTCCGAAAGGAAGGATTTCCCACCTCCTTTCGTTATATACCTATTGATCGCTTCTTGTGATCCTGCCACAACCTCCCCTACTTCCCCTGTAGGAACGGCATACTTCTTTTTTGTAATTTGATCAGGGCATGTATGCTGGACCTTTTCCAAAAGCCCTACTGTTCCCTTGTTTGATTGAATGTCCAAGAAATCCAGGGTGTTTTTATGAGCCCTATATGTAAATTTCAGGAACTCATTGTCGGAGTTGAGCCACTCATGGAATTCTGAAAGGGGCATCTTGAGTCACTTGCCAGTCTACCAAGATGCCATCTATTTACCTCTACCAGAAGAGGATCCTTTCTCTGTTGGGGTTTGTCTCTCTGAGAATACATTTCTCCTCAAAAGTACTGACATAGAGTCCTGCCGGACTAAGGGCAAATGTACTGCCCATAGATGTCCCGTGAGTTTCAAGGTAGAGTACACCTTCATATAAAAATAAATCTCTGTCAGAGCTAGGCGACAGCATTTCAAGATGAAATGTCTTGGAGTATTGTGTGTCCATTCCTGTTTAAAGAGAAAGTCTTCAATTGCTTGTAGGGTGGCTTCTTGTGGGAGACAGGTGTGCAAGCTTTCCACATCTAGCCCAACTGAAATGTTGGTGCGCTGTTCGTAGGTAATGTCTTTCAATTGATTCAGAAGATCTCTGGTGTCTTTGAGATATGGTGGCGTTTTTGACTAGAGGTCTTAAGTAGTAATCCACAAATTGAGATACAGGTTCTAGTATAGAGCCGATCCCCGAAACTATCGGGCAACCTGGTGGTGGTAGTCTGTTCTTGTGCATTTTCGGCAACGAGAAGAAGGAAGGTATTTTAGGATTTCTTGCCCTCAAGTATTCGCTTCTTTTTTAGAGATCCAGAAGTTTGTCTCTGCTTCTTCCACCATTATGTTGATGGTGTGTTCTAATCTTGGTGTGGGGTCAGATGTTATGACTATAATATCTGTCATCCGTCAATAGGTTGGTGCATTGTGTCCGGTACTCTTCTGATCCAAGTAGCACTATTCCTCTACCTTTTTCGGCTGGTTTTATTACCATACCTTCCGTCCTCTTGAGTTCGCCTAGTGCTGTATGTTCTTTTTTAGTCATGTTAAAGAAAGATTTTTTGGTAGTTTCTTTTATATTCTCAACTTCATTAAGCATAGCTTGTTCAAAGGTGAGGACTTCAATTGGTATGGATGCGTTTGGTGAACAGAAGGTGGATTTCCTTCTAAGGTCTGTATCTCCTTCTGCTGGTTGATTCTGTAGATTTGTATAGTATGCTTTCAATTTTAATTTCCTGCAGAATTCTGCTATCTTGCAGTGAAGTTTAAATTGATCGAGTGTGGGGGTGGGGACAAATCCTAGCCCTTTGTTGAGGACCTTTTGTTGATCCTGTTAGGATAAGGTCTGTAAGATTGAACACTAGCAAGTTGCTGTGCTGGGTCCTGGTTTCTCTTGATCTTTCAACATACTTCTGGTTTGGACTCCTTGGTCCGTTTCGGCCCATCTTACTCCTTTCTTCTTCCCGTGGGGTTGGTTTTGGCCTCTCCCTAAAACAAGCATTTGCAATGCAAATAGGTCTCGCATTTTTGAGTTGAAGCTATTGGCATTGTAAATTATAATGCCTTTTATTTATGTTTTAAAAACGAGAACAAAAATAAAAGGCATTGTCGTTTGCAATGTCAATAGCTCAAACTCGCCTAAATGTGAGACCTATTGCATCGCAAATGCTTTTTTTGTACAGCTGACGCCCAGACCCGAACACGGGCTCCCCTGGACCAAAGTCGGAAGCTCTGTTTGGTTCGCCACATCACATACTTGTTTTGTATTGGATCCAAGTGCGAACTGCTTGAGTAGTTTCCCAGCTAATGAAAGGTGCTCTGCAACGTGCCGTGATCACACGTGTTGTATCTAACTGCAGGCTGCAATTTTTAAGAGGACCCTTAGGATCAGCTCTCTGCTATTTGAGCCTGTACACCCAATCTTCACTGGCCCTCTGATTTCAATAGACTGGATTTTATGAGAAGCAATAGTGTTTGTCCTCTGACCCACTGACGTTATGGTTCTCTGACGCAGCAGCCTGGGCCAGCATTGGTCAGGGTTGAAATGCACAGGCAGAGCTGAGTCCGAATAATAACTTTTGTTATACACTGGAAGTGCCAAGTTGGAAGGGGGTTGGGTGCCCTGGCAGAGCTGCACCAGAGTTAGGGTGTACTCATAGAGCTGAGGTGGGATTATGGCTGAGGTGCATTGGTAGAGCCGAGTGTGGCTGAAGACTAAAATGCAGTGGCAGGAGTGAGTTTGGATGAAGGCTGGACTGCAGTGAGCGAGCCAAGCGTGGATGACGACTGCACTGAAGTGGCAGAGCTGTTTGTATCAGAGTTGAGTTGATAGAGCTGACTGAACCATGGTTGAGGTGCGATGAAAGTGCCGAGTCTGAATCATGGCTGAGGTGTGTGATGTTAGAATTCGGGTGGTTCCATCATGTCCGAGACGTGAGGGGTGTTGGTAAGCTTCCCCCTAGCACGTCACGAAAATGTTGGGTCGTGCAGCATGACCTCACGTGATGCGTGTGATGCAATGACCTCCTGAGAAGCCTGCAATTTTGTCAAAGAAGATCCCACGTGCCTCCGTAGCAAGTCCATGCTCAATTGCGGGGGTTCCTGTGAGTGCCTCTCTCCGTGAAAATATGGGGATGTTTTCTAGCTGAAGTATGTGAACACCAATAGGGACTCCCTGGCCGGAAGGTGGACTGTGGGGCACCTGAGTATGGGCAGAACAATCCAATAGATGAGGCGGGCTGACTGACACAGACAATCAAGTATATGCACGTAAAATAAGCTTCATTAGTGTTTACTGAGTTGTAGCGCTAGTGTTCACCGAGGTGCATAAACTTGGACATTTACCAACGATGGGACAAAATAGACCTCCTGAAAAATTACTCGTATGCATGCACCTACACATTTTAGCGCGCATAGAGCAATCATAATACCTGAAATGGCCCTATCATTTGA
This sequence comes from Calotriton arnoldi, assembly GCA_963921515.1. NCBI lineage: Eukaryota > Metazoa > Chordata > Amphibia > Caudata > Salamandridae > Calotriton > Calotriton arnoldi. The sequence goes on along the minus strand of CAWUFW010012315.1, from coordinate 156,038 downwards.
CAACACACCAGGACCAGCGCCTGTGCTGACACACAGGATATGAGCTGACAACTGTTGTTCATCTTTTTAATGGCACCTGGCTGAGGCTCTTGTTTAGTGTATCCATCCTTCTAGTTTACCTTCGCTGTCTTTTCTTTATTACTGTGTGCAATACATCTGATTATTGTGTGATTTGTAGTCCTCTCTTGGAGGTGTTTAGCGCCTTGAAATCCTACATCACACAAGGCACAACGACATAGCGTGTCACTTGCAGCTGGCACCGCGGAGTTTCATGCGGAAATTTACTGTCGGGCAGAGCTGCCACCCCTGCCTCTTCTGGATAGATTCATGTGGCCTTGCCAAAAACGAAGTTGTGTTCTTATTTGCGGCCTAATTCTCATTCTGCACTACATTGACATAGTGGTAATAAACGCCATCAATTAAGTGCACCAGTAAAAGTAATTAAAATTAAGAAAAACAGGTCATTTAATAAAACATAACATGCTAGGCCAACACTGCGGCATTCTCCTCTGGGGGCCATTAATCAGCACAGTGACACAGGCGCACCTTTTAAAGACCGTAAGATTAAATGACCCACAGCAAATGTCAGGGGAGCCCGAGCTATCTTACACCACAACATTGTGTTATTCTGACAATCTTATTACTGAAATCTACTGTGCTCCCGCGCTTGTAATTCAGTGCTGGCAGGGGTCGTTGCGAAGGGTGCAGGTGCTCCGAGATTACTGGCGTCTGGTGGCCAGCCGGGGAAAATAAAGAGACGGATGTGATTTGAAATTCAATTTGCATTTTTTTTACACCGATAGGGCTTAGATGAAGAGACTGTTGGTCTACGCGGTACATTTAAAGACATTTTTCACATATTTTGCGCCTGATTCTGATGTGATCAGCATCAGGGAGACATGGGAGGGCTACAACGTGCCGATTTCCTTGCCTACTATCTGCAGTCTTAACTTCCTACTTAATTTGTTGTAGGTGGAACATTTTGAAGATTTCCCGCATTTCATCAGTTCAATTGTACAGGGCAAATCATGTCCCTAGACGTGCTGCAGAGAATGCCAAATGTCACTATGTGACCCCGGCACTGCTGAAGAGGCTGCAGCTGTGGGTGTTCAGGCGCAGCGCGCTTCTGTTCCTGCTCTGCTGGGCAGCTGCCTGGGTCCTTGTAAACACCTTCCTGCTCGTGCACAGGAGCGTCTCCATGCCGGCTGCTGGACGCATGCGTAAGATAGCCGTCTGTATTGCGCATGTGTTCTGGACAGGTCAGGCAAAATAAAGTGCAAATTCAGCCAGCCAATCCCAGGAGAAAACAAGCATTTAAAAATGCAATAGGACTCGTATTACGCGAGACCTATTGCATTATAAACAAAAGTGCGGGCGTCCAAAAAGGCATGATCGGGAGTGGGGGGGGGGGGGGCAGAGAAGTTATGGACTGCGGGAGGGAACGGGGGGAGGCAGGGAAACAAAAGAGTTTTTAAAGTAACGGGGCTGATGGCCATGGAAGGAGAAAAATGACGACATGGCCGTCAGGAGGAGGGACAAACAAGCCGAAAACAAATCAGAATGCAGCATTTCCGATTTAAGCCAATGAAAAACATGGACGGAAACTGGGCGGACTTTCCCCCCGCTATAGTGTATACTGCATGCCTCGCAAAGTGAGCAGCGCATGCGCTGCACCGCTAAGCGAGACCTAAAAAGGGGCCTGAATAAGGGGAAAGTAGAATAGGGCCCTTGCATGTATGGATTCATTCATCCGGTGAATTGTGGTGCGAAAGGTAGGTAGATGGGCGAGGTATTTTCTCCAAAGAATGGCACTCTCCAACTCGTTCACCATCCATGCGCTCTTGTCCTTTCCTGGCCCCTGCCACGTTGACGATATTGGTTGTCTTCTTCGCTGCTCCAATCTGCTGTGCCCGTTTAGCTGCCTCCTGTTGATTCGCTATTGCTGCGTTCTTCTGGTGGGGTGTAGTTATCCTTCGTATATGGGTATAGTTTTTCTTGTGAGAAACATTTGAGGTTCTTCCCTAGTTTTTGTTTTTTGCTCTGAGTGATGAAGTCTTTTATGTCGGTCATTTCTTTGTTGATCTTCTAGTCTTTTTAAAGACCAATATGTGAATTGTAGTTTTTAAATTGGCTTCGCTAACCTGGATTTTTATGGTTAGAGCTTCTGATAGCGTTGTTGCGGTCTTTATGATTAGAACTAACCAGTCTCTGGTACATTTCCAAGACATAGCAGTCCAGTCTTTTCTGAACATTATGGGGCACATTCACAAGGACTTATCGCCGAGTTATCGGCTTTTTAGCGCAGCAAAAGTGGCGATAGAATTATCGCCCCATCCTCAAGCTGGTGCTAACTGCCGACATCGCCACATATCCCGCGAAAGCAGCCGCCAAAAACATCGCCACGGATGACACCGCCATCTAACGCTAATGAGATGCAGAGTATGCGTTCCTGTGCAAAAACACAACACAGCGCGATTCTCAACGGACAGCCAGATCTGCGATGCAAGTCTAAAACATGCGATAAGCCGCGGTAGCAGCAGGGAATTAACACCTGCCTTTTGCTGGTGTTGAGCAGGACAACTACCTGCAGAATGAAAGGGAGGCCAGCCCACAGCCACACCTGAAGACCAACAGATGCCATGGAGCACCTGATCATGCACCTCGGAGATCTAAGAGGCCCACAACATCTACCGCCACCACCCCCAGGACCCGCCCACCCCCCCGGGTCCCCCCCCGGGCCCCTCCTCCCAAACCAAGATATACCACAGCAAGTACACGGACCATGGTATAGAAAATACGCATGAAGCCGCTCAATTACAACAAGAAACATACATGTGTGTCCAGAATAAGGATAATCATTCAGACATCTTCGAATTCACAAACAAAGATTTGTATTGAAACTCAACAAAAAGAACATCAACTTTGAATAGACATGGCGGGTCTCCTCCGGACAATCTGTAAGTCACAACCTGCAAGACAAAATGTAAGATTAGAACGTGTGCCATGCGCACATCAAAGGAGAGAGAGAGAGAGAGAGAAAGAGATGGAGAAAGAAAGGGAGAGAGAGAAAGAGATGGAGAAAGAAAGGGAGACAGAGAGGGAGAGAGAGAGACAGTGAAAGGATGAGAGGGCGAGAGACAGCCGCCCCTGCGCACCCATGCCCCACAGCTCACCTGCTGCCACCGGTGTTTCTCTAACCACGTGCCGGTATCCACTGCAGTCCACCAGGTCCTTTCATCTGAAATGGAGTCCAGATGTAATAATGGCAGAGTACATATCATTGCACACGTCAACATCGCTTGCCCGCCCCTGCGCACACACGCTGCTGCACCCCAGCCCTTCCCGCCGCCCAGTGGACATTGTCCGCCTATGCGCCCCCAGGCCTCACTGCTCACCTTCCGCCACCGGTGTCTCCCCAACCACGTGCTGGTGCATGCTCCGAGCCCGGGACACGCAACCTTGGCAGCCTCCACATCACGCGGTCCCGCCCCGCGGGCCACTAGGTCACACACCTGAATCTGGGTCTTGAGTTCGGAATGGGAGAGTCCATAACAGTGCACACATCATCTTTGCAGGCTGCACACCCGCTCAGCTCCATAGGTGCCACTAACTCTGTGAACCGCGAGGCAACGCCACGTGGCGGTAGGCCCGCGTTGCACGCAGGCTCCGGCCTACACTGCAGTCCAGCAGGGCTCACACCAACCCTCACCAGCCCGGACAGGGCATCATCGCAGGCTGCGCACCCGCTCAGCACATTAGGTGGCCCTGCCTCAGTGCCCCGTGAGTCACCGTCCCGTAGCGGTATGACCGTGCCGGCCGACGGGCTTCGGGTGCCACTAACCCAGTGCAACACAAGTCACCGTCCCGTGCCGCACGCAGTGCAACTCTGTGCCCCGCAAGTCATGGTCCCTTCATGATTGCGTCTCGTGATATGGCAGGCGGGCGCAGCATTGTCCTCTCGGGCATTGGGGATGATCTGGTCCATGTAGCTTTGTCGTCCCACCCTTTATACGTATACGGAGTGGGCTGGGCTTGCGTACGCACGTCCAGCGTAGGGGTGTGAAGTATCATCGCCGGGCTCTGGGCGTGGTCCTGTTCTGGGTTGGGCAGGAAATGTACATATGCGTGTGTCTGTCGCAGTGTTGGTGCCACACGGGCCGCGATCGGTAATGTTGCAATGTTGCATGCAGCCGGAGGGCGCACGCGCACGTGGGAATGTACAAGGTGCGCCAGTCCGCTCGGGCTCTTGGCTCATGCATGCCAACTGTTGTGTGTATCGCTCTTGGTGCGCCATGAGCCTAAGGCCTAGCCTCAATTGCAGCGTGTAAGCCACATCACATTTCCAGATTGCAAGCAGTAGTCCGACTGACATTAGGGATGAATGCTCCTTTGTCTCCACACAGGAGGCGGACGGGCATCTGCACCTCCGACCTTGGTACAGCATGCGGCAGACACCCCCTGGGAGAGATATCATAGCAGATGAAGACGACTCCCACACTTCGCACAATGATGATGAAGGACCAACGTATCCACACCCCACACACAGAGGCCCTTGCTCGGGGTACTCTTGCATGCAATGGCCTTCACACTTACGTACACAACAACACATACGTCCTAACGTCGCACACCCATACGACTCATTGCTACGAGCTGTGGCTTTTCATCCACATAACTGCCGCAGGTCAGAGGAGTGCCGGTTCGACGAGTGCCACCACCGCAATGGCAGAACATCCCGGGCACATACACAACCCCAGTCACATGGGACTGTACCGTGCCCAAATGCTGCAAATGTTGGGGGCACTGCCACTTGCAGTGTTGCGCATCAGTTACCGTCTGAGCTTCCATCTTGCGCACGTCACCTGCTTCCAGCCCTGGTTCCACTGTCGATCATGCATATTCGAGTGGCCCATGGATGTCTGCCTATCCAATGCAACGGTAGCTGAACTGGATTATGACTTGTGTGTGCGCCCCCTGTTGGCCCATGAACAGGAGTGTAACCGGGATTCCCGTTCATGGGATGCCTGGATGTTTGGCATATGTGCTGGCAGTTGGACATGGGAGTTTGCACAATTCCTCGTGTGCAGTGAACACATTAAGGCGCCCCCCTATTGGGCTGTTTTGCGGATTGGTGAGACGGCGTGGACGGAGCACATCTGTCCGGACCAGTTAATGGATTGGCTCGCCCTCGTGTTCGTTGAGCTTGACAACAACGTACTCCTGGAACTGATTGCACAGGAAGCTGCGCTCGCTTTCATGGACGAGTAACGACGTTCCAGCAGCCACGACTGATGGTAACCCATAGCACAGGTCCCAACACCTTGTTGCATTCTGGTGATGAGTTCACATTTCCCACAACAACAGTGGACATGGCTGCATTCGTCTGGACTCAGGATGCATGTGCGTACAACAACGCGGGTTGGCACGCACCTGTGCAAGGTGAGGCAGTCCCATGCCCGGTGCTGCACGACGTCACTTGGCTACGTTCCTAATTCTGTCATACTGCTGGTGGGGGGCTACACAAATGGCGATGTGGTTTGAAATGCGAGCTTGTAGGATCCTTTCACCTGCTCACTGTCACCGGAGCGGACAGTCAGCGCAATCCGGTGGTACAGCACTATGCAGGTCACAAGGCTCCTCCCTCAGCCCAACGCTGTTCAACATCTACATGGCACCCCTCGCCAACGTCGCCCGACAGCACAACCTCAACATCATCTCCTACGCCGACGACACCCAGCTGATCCTCTCCCTCACCAAAGACCCTCACACCGCCAAAGCCCACCTCCACGAAGGAATGAAGGCCGTCGCCGAATGGATGAGGACCAGCCGCCTGAAGCTGAACTCGGACAAGACGGAGGTCCTCATCCTTGGTTCCAACCCTTCAGCCTGGGACGACTCCTGGTGGCCAACATCACTGGGAACAGCCCCGCCACCCACCGACCACGCACGCAACCTAGGGGTCATCCTCGACCCCACCCTCTCCATGACTAAACAGGTCAACGCCGTTTCCTCATCCTGCTTCAACATCCTCCGAATGCTCCGCAGGATCTTCAAGTGGATCCCCACCGAAACAAGAAAAACAGTCACCCAGGCCCTCGTCACCAGCAGGCTGGACTACGGAAACGCCCTCTACGCAGGAACGACGGCTAAGCTCCTGAGGACGGCTGCAACGCATCCAGAACGCCTCTGCACGTCTTATCCTCGACATCCCCCGACGCAGCCACATCACACCCCACCTGAGAGACCTGCACTGGCTCCCTGTCAACAAGAGGATAACCTTCAAGCTCCTCACCCACGCACACAAAGCACTCCACAACTCCGGACCAGCCTACCTCAACAGACGACTCAGCTTCTACACCCGCACCCGCCAGCTCCGCTCGACCAGCCTCTCCCTCGCCACAGTCCCCGCATCCGGAAAACGACCGCCGGCGGCAGATCCTTCTCCCACCTCGCCGCCAAGACCTGGAACACCCTCCCCACCAACCTCCGACAGACCCAAGACCTACTGGCCTTCAGAAGACTCCTCAAGACCTGGCTCTTCGATCAGTAGCAGCACCACCCCCCTCTTCCCCCAGCGCCTTGAGACCCTCGCGGGTATGTAGTGCGCTTTATAAGTGACATGATTGATTGATTGATTGATTGACATGGGCTGTGATTCGTGTCCCCTGACACGGGGCAATGAGCATAGGCCACACATCACATGACTCGTCCAGCAAGGCACGGTGGGCTGAGACCCTCGATATCCGTCATGATTGGTGTTCAATTGCTCCTCCCCATTCCTTGCACCACTACATGTTCCTATGCTGCCTGTGATTGTCTGAGGCCTTGGTCTGCATGTTGTGGCCCTTGTCTTGCCCGTACTTACACGCACATGCTAATAAAGTCTACGCAGCCAGACTTGTGTTCAACTGTGATGGGTGTTGGGTAGGATGGCAATTCGTGTGCCTCAATGGGCATTGTCCGTACCCAGGGAGGGACTGGCTGACGCATTTCACTTAGGGGTGAGTCCCTATTGCAAGGTCCACCTCTGTGCGCCAGACTTGGTGGTTTGGGATAGTTGCTGGTAGACCTGTGCAGCTACGTGACGTCACCAATGTGAGTATGGGGTCCAACTTCTTGGCATGTGGGTCACTGTGATCGTTCTGGACAGTCTGTGTCCACCCAGGTGAGTGTGGGTAGGTATGCGACGGTAGGTACTGTTGTCACATGTGATGGTGGACACACCTTTAGGCCTGCTACCGACTTTGACATTTTTACACACAGACCTATTTCCTACATGGACGTGGGGCTACGTTGGGGGGTTGCGAGTATGTTGTTCATGGGTAATGTGCCCACAGCTAGTTCAGTCCTACACAGTCATCTCATTGGACTGCCATATTTCCATTTGTCTTGCCAATGACACAGTGGTGGTGACGGACAGTTGTTGGTGGTGTTCTGTCCCCACCGTGCGGTGGATCCGGTTTTCCTGCAGTCTGGAACCCCGTCTTCCTCTTCCTCTTCTCCTTGCCCTTCCCCGACCCCGGGTTGCGGGCTGGTCCTCTGTTGTGCTTGTGGGGTTCGAGTTGGCCTCAGCACTCGGTCCAGGTGCATCCATGGTGCTCCGCAGTTCGTTTACATGCTGGTGTATTTTTTTGGTGCTTTTATAGCGCTTATTCACGCATGACGCGTGGGTATTGCTGGCCTCTTGCTGGTTATCACGGTTGTTTCATCGCCATTGGGCACATCGCAACTTTTTTCGCGTTAGGGTTTGGATTTTTATCGCCGTCGCGGTAGTTGTTTTTGCTGACATTTGCCGCGTTACCGTGCGAATATCGCAGGGTATCGCCGTGTTGAGAATGCTACGTTAATACGGCGTTCTTTTCCCGTGATGGACTGCGATGTGAGAAGTTGCGGTAAGCTATTTTGGCAATGTTTATCGCACGTTCTTGTGAATATGCCCCAATGTCTTGTAAAAGGATCCTGGGGGCATTGTTGACCCAGAGACCTCCTGGTGCAGCATTCGCTCGGAGGTATTCGGTCATGATCAGTACTCCATGAATGACTGTTTTTAATTGTTCTTTTTTGGTATTGGAATGGGATTCCCATTCATTAGTTTGGGCTAGTGTCTGTGTTAGTTCTGTGTCCAGTAGAATGGATGGACCCGAGAGGATGGAATTGATCTTACCATCTATACTGCTTAGACCTTGGTTTTCTGCCATTGGTAATGGATGTGTTGTTTAAAGTTTTAAGATGTACGTGCTCTGGTTTAAGATGTATCTGAACTTCGTTCCGTTGCTCATTTCTTGTCTAAGATTGGTGAGAGAAAAATGAGGAAATCTAAAGTTTTGGTATCCCTGGCAGGTTAATTTTATCCCCCTGGATGAATGTGTTGTTCGTGCAACACATTTGTTTTATTTCTTTGTCTCCCACAGCTGTGCGCTGCCAATATGCTCATGAAAAATATCAGGGAGAGAGAAACAGAGATTCATTCAGCTTCCAAAATATCAATCTTATAATCAATGAGGAAGGAATCACTTGTGTCAACAGTCCAGAGTCTCAAAGAAATTGTATCAGGGACCCTCAACCACACTTTCACAGTACACGGTATATGTCTTTTCTCCGCTCATGTGGTAAGGTGGATAGCGGTAGAGTGGGCACCTTAGCATTAGGCTTCAAAGAGATGGTAGAAAGGAGGCTGGGAGGAGGGCTTCAACAAGGGCACAGGAGATTTTCTGCTTCGCAAGGCAATAGGTCTCAATAGTGAAGCAGGCGAAGTGGCACTGGGGCCCAGGAGTGTGACGGGCCCACTGAAACACAATTATGACTGTCTTACTTTACAGTAAGACATAGGGAGAGCATTAGGCCAACATGTGGGAGCTCATTTTTTCTGAAAGGGACAGAGAGCATGTTACAAAATTGGAGTGATGGCCAGACGTGGTGGGGAAGAGGTGAAAGAGGCAGAGGGGATAACCTGCTATTCAGGACCGCAGCTATCATTAGTGCAAAAGGTGCAGTTGCTTTGGGACCCAACAGCGTGAGGACCTCAATTAATGGTAATAGTGTTTTTCTTGCCTATTTCAGTTTTTTATGTATGTTATTTTATATAGCTCACATTTAGTGTGGAGTGTGAGCTACTGAAAAAATGCCCCTGATATTATCTCTGAAGCCCCACCTCCCTGCACTTAGCCCTACTCCTCCTGCTCCCACAAGTCTTTCCATAAAGTTTTGGAGGGGGGGGTCCAGCTTAAAAATATTATTTTGAGTGAGGGGGGGGTCAGAGCATTTGAAGACCTGCGATATATATATCCACCCCCCCCGACCTCGTTCTGTGGAATTGTATGCTGTGTACAATGCTGCACAGTAATGATATGAAGCCTGAAAAAGGTCATATGACAGGTATAATAGTATGCCTGGAAACCTGAGTGTGGCATCCGATGTACTATTGGACCTGCCTTTTGAATATCAAAACAGCGTAAAATTATGTTCGGACAGAATCGTAGAACTCTGCCTATACTTATGCACATTTTTGGTGAACTGGCCCTATTGTTCTTTACATTGTATTTAAACAGACTGAGTCCCTTGTACAGAGGAGGGTGGGGCGTAAATTCCAATCCTTGCGCAAAGTACTTTTTCTGCAATGATCGGAATTCCGAGAATTGTGGTAAACATCATACCCCTGCAATTTTCCCCTGATGAATTTCAACACGTCAGTCTTGGCATAATTTAGTGAGAAAAAGCATGCAGTAAATTTCGATTGATGTGTAATTCAGTGCTGAAAACACCAGTTCCGCATGCAATGAATTCCCCATGATCCTGATGAAAACACATAATAGGAGATATTGACTGTGCTATAAACAGGGCCACTGGAATTATGCGATTGTGCGGAGGCGGCAATTTTCGCATAAGTGTAAATTTGCCGCACTTTTGTCCATCATCTGCCGCATAATCTGCAGATTTTAACATTTAAAAAAATTGTTTTTTTAACTCAAATAGTTCAAAAGTTAGTAAAAAGGCAGCAACGTGTGTTGCGGCGCAGTGGAAAGCCCTTTGGAAAATCTGGTAACTTTTCTGTAGCTTATTGCTAAATTTGGATGTTAAGCTGGTACTAATGAGGTGCATCTAATGCCCAGACAGTGTTCACAAGTTTAACAAGCATTTGCAATGCAATAGGTCTCGGATTTGTAAGAGTTAGAGCTATTGGCGTTGTAAATGACAATGTCTTTTACCCATGTGTTTTAGTTTTGAGTGGATGTATGTGGTGTGGAGTGGAATTATGTGGGTTGTATTGGAATTGTTAGTTGTGGAATTGTGTGTGGTGGAATTGTGTGGTATGTAGTGGATCTGTGTAGTAGAATTATGTAGCATGGTGTGCAGTGAAATTATGTGGATAGTAGTTATGTGGTATTGAATGTATTGGAATCATGTGAAGTGGGATTGTGTGTCATGGAGTGTAATTATGTGGAATGGTATTTTGTGGAGTGGTATGTAGTGAAGTTTAATTATGTGGTATGCTGTTGAATTTTGTGGCATGATGTGAAATTCTGTGGTGTGGATTGAATGTATGTGTGTTGTATAATTATGTTGAATTATGTGGTTTGTTGTCGAATGATGTGGTGTGGAATGGAAATGTTTAGAGTTGAAGTGTGTGGGTTTGAGTGAAAATATGCTGATTGGAATGATGTGGCAAGATATGGAGTGTATTTGTGTGGATTGTGTTACCAAGTTTAAAAAGGATGAAACAATTACAAAGAAAGGAGGCCTTTCATTGCGCACAAATTCACAAAATTAGCTAGATGTCAAGGTTGAAAGACACGCTAAACACTGGTGAAAAGAAACACTTCACTTTCACTATAAAGTTAATTTAGTAACTGTGTCTGGAGATTTGCATACGGATGGCTGAAATGAAACAACCCAGAAATGAGTTAAAGAAATAAGTTATGAAAAGGCTTCAGTGCCATGAAGAGATGTTGAATAAATGCTCCCTTTATTATAGAAGGCATGATCTGCATTTTTTGTGCGTGTGCCATGAAATACCACAGCTTAAACGTTTAAAAAATGGAAAACGATGTAAAATATATCATTTAGCAGCAGGTGGAGGGCAGAGTGAAAGCAGAAACAAAAAAAATGTTTGACCAATCTTCAGTATAGTGTATGTACTTTTAGAATGTTGTTCTATGCTTATGCGAAGTCTAGAATTCTGGAAACAGATCAATAAATTTGCCAATTTTTAAATGCACTGACCTTGCAGCGGACTGGGCCTTATCATGAGTAGCTGCGCTGACTCGGCGCAGAGCTGACAACCTGTTGGTTGAGTTTGAGGTGTTTAAAGTTCATGCATGTAACTCAGAATTTCCCAGAGTTACTGCATGAACTTTAGACACAACCAGGCGGAAACTCAGCGAGGCAATCTCTGCTCACTATTTTCGACTTGTACTGCCTGCATTTCATGCACAGAGTAAGAGAATTTTCGAGTTATGTGTACAAGAGCATACTTATCACACAACGTTGTTCTCATGGGACCTAGAATTTCCCAAGCAATATTCACCCATAGTCTAGAGGCAGGCTCCCGGACAACCATGGGCTGCACCCTACCTACATTTTAACACCTTATCGCTACACACACACACACACCACGCAATCTCTCACAATTCTCTCAACCATCAAATCCATTTCAGGCCACCAATACCCCTCCCTGACTCTTTCCTTAGCATTGGATATACCCAGGTGACTCTCATGGATATTATCTATCAATCTCCTCCTCAATCCACTCAGGGGTACCAACTTGTTGCCTGACATAACCAATCCTTACAAAACACAAAGGCAGCCCTTACTAAACAAGGACCAGGGCATACCAGGTAGGTCGCTCCCCCGCCACACAGCTCCGCCTGTGGTGTCCTGCCCGCTGCTGCTGCTGGTAAGCTCGCCCTCTGCTTGTGGCCTCGGTGCCCGTTTTCCGTCTGTTTTCCCTCGCTGCCCCCACTGTATTGTGTCCTTTTTTTCCTTCTGTTCCCTCGCTGCCCTCATTGCTGTGTGCCCGTTCTCTCTCTGTTCCCCTCGCTGCCCCCACTGTATTGTGTCCATTTTTTCCTTCTGTTCCTCGCTTCCCTCATTGCTGTGTGCCCGTTCTCTCTCTGTTCCCCTCGCTGCCCCCACTGTATTGTGTCCATTTTTTCCTTCTGTTCCCTCGCTGCCCTCATTGCTGTGTGCCCGTTCTCTCTCTGTTCCCTCGCTGCCCCCATTTCCCTGTGTCCTTCTTGCCTTCTGTACCCCTCGCTGCCTCTCTCCACTCCCGCCGCTGCGTCCCTGCGGCCCGCCCCCTGACTGCCCATTCGCTGCCCCTGCCTCCCAGCTGCTCCTCCCTCCCACCTCCCCATATATGGCGGCCGCTGCGCGTGAGGAGAGCGACCCTTGACCTTACCAGGTAGGTCGCTCCCCCGCCACACAGCTCCGCCTGTGGTGTCCTGCCCGCTGCTGCTGCTGGTGAGCTCGCCCTCTGCTTGTGGCCTCGGTGCCCGTTTTCCGTCTGTTTTCCCTCGCTGCCCCCACTGTATTGTGTCCTTTTTTCCTTCTGTTCCCTCGCTGCCCTCATTGCTGTGTGCCCGTTCTCTCTCTGTTCCCCTCTCTGCCCCCACTGTATTGTGTCCATTTTTTCCTTCTGTTCCCTCGCTGCCCTCATTGCTGTGTGCCCGTTCTCTCTCTGTTCCCCTCGCTGCCCCCACTGTATTGTGTCCATTTTTCCTTCTGTTCCTCGCTGCCCTCATTGCTGTGTGCCCGTTCTCTCTGTTCCCCTCGCTGCCCCCACTGTATTGTGTCCATTTTTTCCTTCTGTTCCCTCGCTGCCCTCATTGCTGTGTGCCCGTTCTCGCTCTGTTCCCCTCGCTGCCCCCACTGTATTGTGTCCATTTTTTCCTTCTGTACCCTCGCTGCCCCCATTGCTGTGTGCCCGTTCTCTCTCTGTTCCCCTCGCTGCCCCCACTGTATTGTGTCCATTTTTCCTTCTGTTCCCTCGCTGCCCCCATTGCTGTGTGCCCGTTTTCTCTTCTGTCTCCCTCCCTGCCCCCATTTCCCTGTGTCCTTCTTGCCTTCTGTACCCCTCGCTGCCTCTCTCCACTCCCGCCGCTGCGTCCCCTGCGGCCCCGCCCCCCTGACTGCCCATTCGCTGCCCCTGCCTCCCAGCTGCTCCTCCCTCCCACCTCCCCATATATGGCGGCCCGTCTGCGCCCGTCCGTGCCTGGACCGCGCCCAGCGCCAGAACCCCTGGGCCGTGCGCCCCCGGCACCAGCCTCGAGGACCGACACCAATACGATGCCACCACACTCCACGCTCTCAACCCCGGACGGACGCACAACTGCTTCAAGGCCGCCCGAAGCGCACCCATGGTCCCTTCACCTGCCGGAACTGCAGCTACACCAGCCTCAGAGCCACCGAGGCGCCCGCCAAGAAGGACCGCAACCACCTCCGATGCATCCTACTGAACACCCGCTCCGCACGCAAACACGCCGTCGAGCTCTGGGACCTGCTCGACACATCATCACCAGACGTCGCCTTCCTGACAGAGACCTGGATGAACGACTCCTCCGCCCCCGACATCGCCATAGCCATCCCAGACGGCTATAAGATCACCCGCAGAGACCGCGTCAACGCAGTAGGAGGAGGAATCGCCATCGTCCACAAGAACACCATCAGGGTCTCGACCAGCACCGACAACACTCTCAGCACCGCCCGAACACATGCACTTCCAGATCCACACGGACCCCAACACCACCCTCAGAGGCACCCTCGTCTACAGACCCCCTGGGCCCCGACCCCAGTTCAGCGACTCCATCGCCGACTTCATCAGCACGCACGCCCTGACCTCTACCGACTCACATCCTCCTCGGAGACCTGAATTTTCACCTGGAGAACAAGAACGACAGCAATTCCACCACCCTGATCGACAACCTCGCCAACCTCGGTCTGAGCCAGCTCGTCACAACACCGACCCATTCCGCCGGCCACACGCTCGACCCCATCTTCTCCTCAAGCTCCCACGTCTCCTTCAGCCACACCACGGAACTCCTCTGGACCGACCACCGCTGCATCCATTTCACCTTCCAGAAACCCACCACACACCACCGCACCCAACAGATCCCACGCCGCTGCTGGAGCAAAGTCACCGAAGACCAACTACGGGCAACCCTCGCTCTCAGCCCTCCCTCCGACCCATCCAACACCGACGACGCTGCCTGCAACCTCAGAAGATGGATGAACGACTGTGCCAACACCCTCGCCCCGCTGAAAAAAACCCACCTACGCTGACACCACCAAAAGAGCCAGCTGGTTCACCTCGGAACTCCTAGCTTCCAAGCGTACCTGCCGGAAACTAGAGAAGAAATGGCACAGTGATAAGACACCGGACAGCCACGCAGCCCACAAAGACGCCATCCGTAACCACCACCACCTCATCAAGTCCGCCAAGAGAATCTCCTTCAAAGACCGCCTCGACAACAACGCACACAACAGCAAGGAGCTTTTCAACATGGTGAAGGAACTCTCCAACCCCAGCTCCAACACCAACGACATCCCACCGTCGCAACCCCTGTGCGATTCCCTCGCCACCTTCTTCCACCGCAAGATCGCTGACATCCACGACAGCTTCAACACCCAGACAGCCCCAACTAAGATCGATGCACCAGACCCGCCGCACACCATCGACCACGATCCCCTGCCAGCCTGGGCCAGCGTGAACATCGAGGACACCATCAAGACCATGAGCACAATACACTCCGGCTCCCCGTCAGACCCTTTCCCGCACCACATCTTCAACAAAGCCAGCAGCTCCATCGCACCCCACCTGTGCAACATCATCAATCTCTCCTTCGAGACCGCGACCTTCCCAGAGAGCTGGAAACACGCAGAGATCAACGCCTACTCAAAAACCCAAGGCGGACCCGAGAGACCTCAAGAACTTCCGGCCCATCTCCCTGCTTCCGTTCCCAGCCAAGGTCATCGAGAAGATCGTCAACAAACAGCTAACCCGATACCTCGAAGAAAACAGCATCCTGGACCCATCCCAATCGGGGTTCCGCAGCAACCACAGCACTGAGACTGCCCTCATCGCCACCACCGACGACATCAGAATCCTGCTGGACAACGGTGAGACCGCAGCCCTCATCCTGCTGGACCTCTCCGCCGCCTTCGACACTGTCTGCCACCGCACTCTACGCGCACGCCTCCACGACGCAGGGATCCGAGACAAGGCCCTGGAATGGGCCACCTCCTTCCTCGCCGGCAGAACCCAGAGAGTCCGCCTCCCACCATTCCGATCCGAAGCCTCCGAGATCATCTGCGGCGTACCCCAGGGATCGTCCCTCAGCCCAACACTGTTCAACATCTACATGGCCCCGCTCGCACGCATCGCCTAGACAGCACGACCTCAACATAATCTCCTACGCCGACGACACTCAACTGATCCTGGGAGCAGCCCCGACACCCACCGACCACGCACGCAACCTGGGAGTCATCCTCGACTCAACGCTCTCCATGGCCAAGCAAGTCAACGCAGTCTCATCCTCCTGCTTCAACACCCTCCGCATGCTTCGCAAGATCTACAGGTGGATCCCGACAGACACGAGAAGAACAGTCACCCAGGCCCTCGTCAGCAGCAGACTCAACTATGGGAACGCCCTCTACGCGGGAGCCCGGCCAAGCTCATCAAGCGACTGCAACGCATACAAAACGCCTCCGCACGCCTGATCCTCGATGTACCACGCCACAGCCACATCACCCCCCACCTGAGGAACCTGCACTGGCTCCCCGTCAACAGGAGAATCTCCTTCAAACTCCTCATCCACGCACACAAGGCACTCCACAAGACTGGCCCAGCCTACCTCAACAGACGACTCCTCTTCTATGTCCCCAACCGCCAACTCCGCTCCGCCGACCTCTCCTCGCCACCGTCCCTCGCATTCGAAGAACCACCACCGGCGGCAGATCCTTCTCCCACCTCGCCGCCAAGACCTGGAACACCCTTCCACTAAGCCTACGACAGACCCAAGACCTGCTGACCTTCAGGAGGCTACTCAAGACCTGGTTGTTCGACCAGTAGCAGCACCCCCTTTTTTTCTCCCCCAGCGCCTTGAGACCCTCGCGGGTAAGTAGTGCGCTTTACAAATTCTGTGATTGATTGATTGATAACGTATTATAGAAAAAAACGGTTCTCATTAGTAATATACTGGAGTAAAGCAACAATGGCTGGGTACATGTATACTGTTCCAAAAATATAAGCAAGTTATGTATTATTTTTATTTCTAGCTAATTACACTGGTATTCTTTGATATCTTTGATATATCGCGACTTGATCGCCACCAATTTTAATATTTGCTTTTCCTAACTTTGTAAATGGAATCCAAGTGCCATATCTGATCATCACTGGATGGTGCTAAAGCCTTGGGCGTCAGGGAAAGTGGTAGCAGTTGGAAATACAATTTGAAGTAAAAAAAAGCACAGATAGTGTAAATACAACTTAGCCAACAGAAGCCCTCACTTTTCAGCAGTTAGACGCACACACAGGGCTGTAGATATACAATGATAGTGTCTCCACTTATGCGCTCTTTTTGCAGAACAGGGCTTCCCCATACTTTTATGCAAAGATATAACCATTAAATTGATGGAACACCAGCACAACATTACCTAAACTTTATAGGCGGGGAAATGCAAGGCGGCAGTCCCCATGATAATGAATTTCAGTCTTATATGAATAAATGAACAGACAAATGAATGAATAAATGGATTTGTGAAGTGCTATGGCTTTCTTCATAGTTTGTTAAACAAGGATTTTTATATAGCGCGAACTTGACCCAAAGGTATCGGGTATCACAGCGCTTTACATGAGCACCAGTTGCTTAGACAAGGACACATTCATTCAAAGCTATTTCGCTGGTTGGGAGGTATCTGCGAAGTGCAGCACAAAAATGCAAAATAAACTTGTGCGAGATCAGTGAAAATCCAACATAAGCACGGATCAGCTTCAAAGGAAATGAAAGCAAGAGACTAGGGGAGGGAGAGAGTATTTGCTGCCCCTCCCCGGAGGGCTGCACAGATAGCCTAGGAACCCCGATGGGGAAAGACAGAGACATGGCGGCCTTAAGACCCTAACGAGGATGGAGATACTACCCGTCCAGGTCCATGTCACTGTGGAATGGTAAAAGTGTTTTTCAAAACAACTCCAGTTTTCCCAGCATGTATAACAAGGCCATCTCATCCTTAGTTTTAATTGATGTTCGACCAAAGACAAGTTGCTAAAAATGCTATTTGAACCTGTTCTAGATAAACGCATGTATTTAGGTGAAAATATATGCCCAGCACATCATATATACTGTTGAACCCCCAAAACGTAACGTTTAATCTAAATCTTATTTGTTTACATAGGTTATTTGAAGAACATCTCAATGTTATAAACCTGCTAATACTGCAAAATGGAACAGGATGAACTATAACTATAACTTTGAAGTTGCAGAAACATAAGTGTTATGGTCAGCACCCTCAAAATTAGCAGTATTGCTATTAGCACAGACCAGAATGTCTTACCTAGTGCTTTCAGATACTGTGCCGGAGCATAGGTCGGAGAGGCTTGTAGTGGTTGAAGTTAGAAGCGGAAGTAGAAAGCAAGGCAAGCTCCAGCTTCTTGTTCTCAGTGTTCGGCTCTGCCGCTCCAAGGCTCTGTAAATTTAAAGTGGAACCGCTTGTTCTGTTACTGGCTGTGGACGGAAGCCATTTTCTGCAGCCTGCTCTGTTTGTGCCCTGCTTGCTGGGGGTTTTGCAGTGGTGGGGAGAGACCTTTAGTTCAGAGGTGTAAGAGGCTGAAGGCACTGTGTGTGCAGAAATAAAGAAAGCCACACGGCCTCCCAAAGCAGCCGCCATTCTGTGCGATGAGGCCTAGCAGCCGTGAAGTGGGCGAAGTGCTGTAGCTGCAAGATAAAGCATGGCGGGCACCGCACTGAGCATAAAAAGCAATAAAAACAAAACACAAGCACTGATGGGAAGTGCTCGCAGTGGCTGTGCAGTGGGCGCTGCACTGCAGCTCCAAGATCAAGTGCGGCTGGTGCCGAGCTAAGCATGGAAAGCAATGAAAACAAAACACGAGCACTGATGGTAAGTGCTCACGGCGGCCATGAAGCGAGCACCATGCTGTAACTGCAAGATGAAGTGCAGCGGACGTGAAGCGGGCACGCTGTGCATGAGTGCAAAACACAAGCATTAATTGGAAGTGCTCATCCCACAAGATCGGGTGAACAAACAGCACAGGACCAATTCAAAGAACAAGCACGGAATCGAAACCAACGCGGGAATCGAAACCAGTGGTGCTCGCGCACCACAGAGGAGCAGGGGGGGAAGGGAGCGTGGCAGCGAGGCGAACGCGCGCTGCTGCGCGTGCTTGCCACCGATGGGAATGGGTGGAGCAAAGGCGGGACATGCGCCCGCCTTTGCCCAATTGCGTGCATTCCTTTTTTTTTTAAAAACACGCTAAAGCCAATGGCAGCCGGGGAAAGCAAAACCACACGCACGCGCGTGTGGTCTGCTTTCAAAAGCCTATACAAGAGGTCTTGGGCTGCGCGAGCAGTGCTACGCACTGCAACGCTAGGCCCAAGACCTAAAAATGACAAAATAATGAAGTAATACTATCACAAAATGTGCTGCATAATCTGCCTTTTTGTTGCCGCATAATTTGCCCAACCTGCTGCATAATTTGACCCTTACCTGCTGCTGAATTCCAGTGACCGCGCCCTTTCCCGGTGCCCTTGTAATGAGGGTCTGGGAACAGTTTTCTTCCTTTGCTTAATGTCACAGAGCTAGCATTTCATGTTAAAACTGTCATTTTACTTCTTTTGTTTTTTATAATGTTTTTCCTGTTTTGATACTTGTTATCAAACTATTTTTTTCCAAGTCTGTTGGACAACTGCTGTCATTATTGTGTTTAAAGCAAGCCTTTCAGAGCTTCAGCCTTCTGTCTGATTCTAGGCTGACCCTGGTGATGGGAAACACCTCCCAGTAACTGACTTCCCGTCTGGAGAGATTCGGAAACTGCAGGAGCAGAACTCTGGGCTCCGGGCGGTCATCGCAGAGATGAGGAAAGAGATGGAGGCCCTCTCCGAGCCCACTGGGCCAGTCGCCCAGAGTGTAGCCAAGCCCGACGAGCCAAAGCCAGCGGCGTTCCAACAAGACTCTGCTCGAGACTCGATAGACCCAGGTTGGTGTAAGACCACGTTGATGACATGGGAATATTTTGGATGGAACTAGTACAGCCAGCAGTACAGTAGCCAGTGCGCCATGGGCCCTAGTACAGAGAGTGGCTTCTGTTTCAGTTATAAAACACATTAATAGTCTGGTATCAGCGGGTCCGGTGCCGCTGTACCTGCTGCACCAAATGGAAGCTGCGCCCCTGGTACGATTTAGAGTAATCTGGGGATGCGATGGGATGTCTCAGTAAAGCAAAGCTTGGGGTCCTGGGGATTGTTTCAGTTTTGTAGGGCTCTTACATGTCACAGGGCTACTTTTCGTAGCATAGATGCAAACTAAAGTATGCATTGGCAAAGCCGCTAAGTCTGACCTTGGAAAACGGGTGCAATGGTTATTTTTGTATTGCAAGGATGTACTACAAAAATAAAAAGAATTAAAAAAGGTAAACATGGCGCTGCCTAAAAACAGTGTATTCTTGCGATAACAATGTTAAGTAAAAACACATAACCATCCTACTTAATTTTAATAAAACAGTGCAAGTGTTTCTAACAGGGAAATCTAGTTAAAACAGTTGTAGAAACCCATTGTATTCGTTTTAGTACACATCACAACAAAATATAAACTTACTGTTGCAAAAAATCTTAACTAAAGGCTTTGAATTAATGTAACCCGAAGACTTAGTTTAAACACACCAGGATGACTATGTTTTGGCTAAGATAAGGGGACCTACCAGCCCTGGAACTGAAGCAACCCTCTATCTAGGTGGATATGCGTTTGTGATCAGGCAAAGAGACCATTGCGCACTCTTCAAGAGTCAATAGCTAAAGAGTACTTATCCACTGACCCAGGCAAGTTGCTGCAGTGTGAAGAGGCAAAATGAGAATGACAGGTGAACACACCAGTGAAGGAAATGGGCTGACCCAAACACCCTCTTTTATGTACATATGTATGTACTGTTATTTATGTTTGTTTTTTATTATCTGAGGTTGGTGAGACAGCTGAAGCTGTGTCTAGGTCCCATCTAAAAAGAGTAGATTAAGTTGGGGATCCTTAGGAGTAGAAGTGGCAGTAGTGGTACGTTCTACACAGAGTTGAGCTCATTAAGGTTAGGTATGGTACTTTAGGTAGATATTAAAAAGACATCAGCTCTTTAAGGATGCATAAGGTAGCCTATGTATTAAATAGAGCTGTGCCCCTTAGGAAAAAACGCATCTTTTCGTGTAACATCTCAGCCACTATAGTTAAAGAACCTCCCAGTTTCTCTTCTCTGGTGAATCAAGAGCACCACCCTTCTCCTTGTTCTGTAGAAAGTGATTGGATTGTTTTCCCCATTGAGGATGTGTAGCGCCCTATTGCTGTTCCAGCTAGGTTTGGACTATTTTAATTACATTATATACATACATTGAAGTTGCATTATATTCTCTTGCTTCCTGCTATTCTTCATTCTGTTTGGAATGATCTATAATTCCTGGAAGGAATAAAAAGTGTCTCCGAGTGAAAGGTGTCACCACTAATTGTCTTGGAGCTCCATATAGTGGTCCTTAAGTGCTCTTAGGCCACAACACTTAAACTCGCTCAACTAGCCCGGATGCTGTTTATTGCACCCAGCAGTGACATTATCTTGCTGCTTCCCCTCTTTTGGGCGGTCTGCTGCCTCTTTTGCAATCTACGATCCCTAAATTGGGTATTTTCTCATTATTTCTCAATTCCAGTTGGCTAAAGAGAAATAGGAAAAAACATTTCCCGTTTTCTTTGCATTCATTTTCAGATGGGCTTCAAGCCGTGTATTGGGTGTGACAGTTTTGGTAGCTGATCCTAAAAAGGCCTCCTTATTGTGTCTATAATATTGTCACCCTCAGAGTTCTTGTCCTTTTGTGCAAAATATATTCTAATGGGCAAGGAAAAGTTTCAAATCCATGTCAAGGAAGGGACAAGTATCGAAGGAGACTCTTGACTCCATTTTGGGATGTTAGCTCTTGCGCACAGTCTTAACATCGCC
Source organism: Calotriton arnoldi (assembly GCA_963921515.1). Classification (NCBI taxonomy): domain Eukaryota; kingdom Metazoa; phylum Chordata; class Amphibia; order Caudata; family Salamandridae; genus Calotriton; species Calotriton arnoldi. The sequence goes on along the minus strand of CAWUFW010012315.1, from coordinate 134,845 downwards.
AAGCCATCAACACCTGCGTGAACACTACAACACACTTAGAGCACTCTGAAAACAATCAGTGTTCCAAAGCCAAAATCCCCTACAGATGATTGGTAGCTATGGGCCAACCCCCCTCTGTGTGGGAATAAATTAATCTCCTTCAGGGTTGTAGTGTAATACGACCAATAAAAGCGTTTACTGTGTGTAGTTGTCATGTTACATGAATCGCAACAAACGTCTGCATCCTCCTCAAAAACAGCTGTGGGTAGTGGGTTTATTACCGTTGTCAACCCAATTAGCTCTTAGCATAGAAATGTTCGACTTGGCTTCTGTGGGCCCAAGAGTTATTCCTTAACCTCAGTCTGAAGTATCAACATTCCATGTTTAGAAAATGACCAAGAACTTGATCCTTTGGAGTATCTCTCAGTTCCTCCTGAGGAGTGTTTCTGGAGTTCTGTCAGGGAGATGGAGCTTGCCTATTCCACAGTGTTAACCAGATGATGTGGGGTCTCCATTTTATTTTGTTTTTGCTCAAGGCTCCCCAGTGTACCTCACCAATGTACCTCCAGTGGTACTAAACATGTATGGGGACACTGTCAGCACAGGTCCTTCCTAAAGACCTTACTCTTCCACATTGGAAACCAGGATATCTCCAGTGTCATCTGATGAGGAATCCACATCAGGCTGCTGACTAAGTGTTCCATATGATGATGCCAGAGGCTAAGTATGCTTTGATTGTGCTTTTTCACATGAACTAGTAATTTTGAGGCTTTTCTCAGACACTGCTCTGCTTTGGTGCACGTGTGCATTGACTGGAGAATGTTTGGGACAGTTGTGGAGACAAACACAGACATTCTGAAGGAACTAACCTGGACAAACAATCCTGGAGTTAACATCGACTAGCCTCAAGAGGAATCTGTTACTGTTGTCATTTCATTGCCTGAAACATCACAGACGCCTTCTTCCCTTGCCATAATAATGACAACAGAAGAAAGTGTGTATATCTCACATGCTGCTCATCTAATGCAAATACAGACTAATTGACCTTTGTTTCCAAGGAAGGGATGGTGCAGCACCATGTCCCATGTGCAATGAACTCAACTCCAGCTGCATCTCTCCAGTTCCAGTTGCAGTGGCCAAACTCTTCGTGCAGTGCTCCAGGTACAGGGTATCAAGTGCAGCATTGAGATGCAGTGCCCCAGATTAATATGCAGTGCACACGCCCAACGTCCAGTGTGTGTCAGCAGTAGTGCCTTGGCTCCAGGTTTAGGGGTGCTGCAGCCTCAAGTGAAGAGCCCTACCTCTAAGCAGAGCAGCCCCATAGGGATACAGTCTCTGCTACACGTTTAGGGCCAAAGATCCATATACAGAGACCCAACTCTATAAGTTGTGCATCTGCTTCTCTGCAGTACCAAAGCTCCCTGTGCTGTTCACACATCAGCCATAGATTCTCAACTACAAGTTAAGGCCAGCTCCAGGTTATTGCCCCAGACCTACTGCTCCGGACCAACAATCCCAGCAGTCCATCTCCAGCAATAGTGGCCCAGGTCTAGATGCAGTGTACAGCTCCAGGTGCAGGGCCCTCTCTGTAGTCATGACCTGATCCTCTCTGAAATCACAGCCATGCCCTAGGTCAATATTGTTATCATTTGGTCATTGATTACAATGTAAAACATGTTCCTTTAGGTTACGTCGTATCTCTGGAGGACGAAGTACGAATTTTGAAGCAGAAATGCAGGACTGCAGAGGAACAGATAGAAGAATTGTCCAGAAATCCTAGAAGATCACCCCCAGTGACTCCTGTGCCAAAGGTTTCAGCTGAGAACGCTTACATCCAGAGCCACGTGCAGGCCTTGAATGAGACCATAGGTAGGTGTGCAGAGTGGTAAAGCAGAATTACAAAAAACACTATACCTTTAGAATCTGATAACAAAAAGGTGAGTTGGCAACATATGATCAGCAAACTAATAGCAAGTGCATAGACATTTAGCAGTAGGAAAACGATAAATACTTTTGCTATATTCCATGTGTGTTGAGTCACACAATTCAAGCACAGAAAAGCACAAAACCGAAATTAAGCAAAATTGCTATAATAACCACATTACCACCTTAGCCAGAAATGCTAAACACTCAGTAGAAAACGAAATGAACTGCCCCCACATTCTGTGTTAGAAAACCAACTAAATCTACCAAGTCAGTACTTTAGGGCAACTTTACCAAGATCTCCTGATGGTTCCTAAATCATGATTCAAAGTGAGAAGTGATGGTAAATTTGTGGCCCAAGAGCCTTCCCTCCCTCTGTTCTTAAATAATATAAAGACCTTTCTCTTTAATGATTCTCCACCACTGTTGTTGTTAACGGCGGATAGTGTTAGCTTTAATCTTGTTCTAGGTGCTTGGAGGCATTTCAGTTAGTGTTGTGTGAAATAAAAATTATCTAAAGCAAATTTAAATCAGCGAGATAAATCCGGAGATTACTTACTGGTAATTTTAAATGCGCAGATATAGCCCTGTGTAAATAAATAAATAATAAAAGTTTGTCTAATTAATAAAAATGATTACAATCGTTAGAACATGGAAAACCATATGCGCAGTAGTTCAGAAGATAAGTTTAAGAAAAATATAAAAAGATAGCCCACTAAAAGTTCATCAATTTCAACAATATGCTACAAATATTGCGATGATTTAGGGACAACATGCCGTACTAAAACATTGCTACCACATAAACACATCACATATCAGTTGTCAATAATCACCATAGATTCAGTGGACATTTAGATGGCCGATAACATACCTCAGTGCATACATATCATCATTACATTATTCCACTGTTTTGGATCCAGGTTAATAAAGTGCCTCCGTTCTTAATTCACCATACTGAACTACATTATTAAAACCACTTTTTATAAGAATTAAACGATGAACATTGTAATCCGTATCTTATTATTAAGGTGCCTCTAGATCAATAAAGTGCCTACATGCTACATCTCGGTGCTGCCTTCGTACTTAATTCACCATATTGAACTACATTACTAAAATCACTTTTTATAAGAATTAAACAATGAACATTGTAATCAGTATCAGATTATTAAGGTGCCTCTAAATCAATAAAGTGCCTACGTGAAAAATCTTGGTGCTGCACAAAGCTATATGCGCTATAATTCTATGTGCAGCTTGAGGGATCAATAAAGTGCTTCCGTGGATACAAGTCATTGCTGGTAATTTTCAATGCTCAGATACAGCCTGTGGTATTTCCATCACAATCAGACACTGTTACCCTGAAACCCTACAAAGCCATACTCCATATGTTCTTGTGTCTCATCCTCAACAATACAACAAAGTTCTGTAAGACAGAGATTGCGCCTCTTGCATTACTTCTCTAGTCAAGGACCCAGGTCGTCTCCAAGAACTGTGGCAGTGATTAAGCTGCTATAAAGAAGCCGAAATCAAGTATTAAAATTACTGTTAAATATTCCAAATATTACCCGATATTCCTCTTTCTCACCCCAGCCCATATACCTCACAATACACCATCTTGGTATCAATCAATCAATCACGGCATTTATAGAGCGCGCTACTCACCCGGGAGGGTCTCAAGGCGCTGGGGGAGGGGGTAAGTTACTGCTCGAACAGCCAGGTCTTGAGCTGCTTCCTGAAGGCGAGATGGTCCTGGGTTCGCCGAAGGTGAGTGGGAGGGAGTTCCAGGTCTTGGCCGCCAGGTAGGAGAAGGATCTTCCTCCGGCGGTGGTTCTGCGGATGCGTGGTACGGTGGCGAGGCGTGGCTGGTTGATCGTAGCTGGCGTGTGGGCGTGTAGAAGGACATGCGGTCGTTGAGGTACTTTGGGCCCAGGTCGTGGAGGGCCTTGTGTGCGTGGGTGAGGAGTCTGAACGTGATTCTCTTGCTGACGGGGAGCCAGTGCAGGTCTTTCAGGTGTACGGTGATGTGGCTGTGTCGGGGGATGTCCAGGATGAGTCGTGCGGAGGCGTTCTGGATGCGCTGGAGTCTCTTTTGAAGTTTGGCTGTGGTTCCGGCGTAGAGGGTGTTCCCATAGTCCAGTCGGCTGGTGACGAGTGCCTGGGTGACGGTCTTCCTGGTTTCAGTGGGGATCCATCTGAAGATCTTGCGGAGCATGCGCAGGGTGTTGAAGCATGAAGATGAGACGGCGTTGACTTGTCTGGTCATCGATAGGGAGGAGTCCAGGATGAAGCCCAGGTTGCGTGCGTGGTCCGTTGGCTTGGGTGCGGTGCCCAGGGCTGGGGGCCACCAGGAGTCGTCCCAGGCGGAGGGTGATGAGCCCAGGATGAGGACTTCCGTCTTGTCTGAGTTCAGTTTAAGGCGGCTGTTCCTCATCCAGTCGGCGACGTCTCTCATCCCGTCGTGCAGGTTGGCTCTGGCGGTGGTGGGGTCGTTGGTGAGGGAGAGGATCAGCTGGGTGTCGTCGGCGTAGGAGATGATGTTGAGGTTGTGTCGGCGTGCGATGGCTGCGAGGGGGCTCATGTAGACGTTGAAGAGGGTCGGGCTGAGTGAGGATCCTTGTGGAACGCCGCAGATGACTTCGGTGGCTTCGGATCTGAACGGTATGCCTTTCTCTTGATCCCAAGAAATTAAACTTACCTCATTATACCACCAAGGTGCATATTGAAATTGAAACATCTCTTTTTAATGAATTGGAACACATTTTAAACAAATTACGCCGGAAGCATGACAAGAGTACACTTGAGTCAAAATCCAAGTCTGCTTTTCACCTACATTTAGATAGTAATGTGAAGCTAAAGTAGAAACAGCTGCCATGCAGTGGGACTGCAAATATCTACGAGATGACTCCAGCCTCCATCCAAAAAGCAGCCATAGTCCAAGTCAACCTCTCTTGCACAGGCCTCAGAATGAACAATTCCATCTTGTCATTGACACTTCCAAAGACAGTCTTTGCTCACCTACTCAAGGGGGAGGAATATTTCATTCACCCCAGCTGTGATGGAAAGCAGGGATTATTTTATGAAGAAATTCAGGACCCGACCTAACCATTCAAGGATTACCATTAGATAGGAAGGTCTACATGCTAGTGCCCCCAGCAGTGCAAGCATCAGACTGAAGCTATTGCCGCCATGGAACGTAAGTTACGGGTGAGAAACATCCAAGAAAGGTTTAAATGGATGTTCTTGAAGAGAAGCCAGAACCAAGTCACTGGTCTAACTGCTTGTTGAAGATGAATTGTGTGTTTGTTTTTGCAGTTTTAGAGTGTTTCATACCATCAGAGATATGATGGATTGTCAAATACTTTTGCACCTTGCTAGATCACCTGTCCATATGTTGGTACTGAAAGCAATTTGCAGTTAGATGTGTATTTTCCTCTGGTTCTGAATGTGGCATAATTTGCTCAATTTTTCCAATAGTATCAAACATTTTCCATCCCAAAAGGGATCTCAGAATTCCCAGATTTCTTTCTTTTGAACTCTTAGGCTCCCAGAAGCCCCTAATTTAATCCTTGTAGAGAAATTGAAGAATTAAGCTAGCTAGATCCTTGGACCTGACCATCTATGCACTAGATGTACCATGCTCTTGCACCCTGATCTCTTAATCTTCACACTTATAACCTCAGATGTTGGCTGTAGTGGTTTGAAATGATGGGATCAGCAGAGACTAGAGAGCCACTGGAAGCCTTCAGTCCGAGCCCACAACCAGCTGATGCACCCCATGCAGCACCACCACAAGCACCCTAGCTTGCTGTCTTCAGATCAAAACCAGCAACCTGTGAGTTACTGGGAAAGGCAAGTACGTTCTGACCATGGAGACAGTAGGATATCTGCTTATCAGTCTCCCACCTCTTGGAACATGGACATTAACATGAAATGTACACAGTTGGATTAATCTCTAAATATATCTGTCAGTGCCAGCTCAAATCGTCTGCAAAATATGCTGAAAATTTCAAGGGCCTAACAAAAATTATGTGAGAATGTGAATAGCCGGGTCAGTGTGTTTGCTCTTGTGTTGTCCATTGTCCAAATGTGAACTTCAGATTCTGTCAAAAGGGAGTTTCTGCCCTGGAGCCAATCCGAAATTCTTTGATGTTCAGTGCCTGTGATCCTGTTTCACTTTGCCTGTTCAAATAAGATCTTTCCTCTATGTTGTTCGTTCTCATAATTGCCTGATGATTTATTAATGATGCAGACATTTGCAGTACACTGTATACTACAGCTACTTCTTTCCAGTTGGATGATATTGGACGTTGTTATAGAAAACAGTGACCCTGGAAGGAATGAGAACCTACAGTTGCCCGCACCTCAAATGTTGGCATATGTAATGATCAGGAGGAAGGGAGTAATCATTTTGCAAGATTTGAGTGCAGCTACCTCCATTTCATGGTATACAGAATCAGCCCTATGGCAAAATTATTGCCTAGAATGCAGGTCATCAGCAGTGCTGTAGATGACGAACCAGAGGACCCAGATGCAGTTGTGACCAGGACCCTGCAGAGACACTACAGGGAGATAAAAATAGAACAATTCTCCCACATTCCTCCTCCAATGGCCCTCTTATTGTTCACCTGGGCAATGCAGCACAAATTGTATGATGTTTCTCAAAACATGCAAACAATTCCTGACCTTATGCTTCTCTCCTGTGCAGCAGTCCATCAGTCTGTGTCTCAACCTGAAGACTCTTGCATTGCCTAGAAGGACTAGCCTTTATAGTATCCAAGAGTAGAAGACTTGACTTAAGAAGTTCAGGAGGAATCAGTGAGCTGTCAGTAATTGACTTCAACCTGGGTTCGTCATGAAATTAAGTGCTCATTGATCCACCAGATATAAAAGTAGGCATGCACCATGATCCCAATTCATGGCGATACTGGGTGATGATTTGGGTTCACATATTAATATATGTTATTTTTAGTGACTCCATTGAATGCAGTATCTCAATCATCTCCAGTGATTTGGGAAGGTACACATATGACGGTATGCATCCTCTGTGATTGATGGAGGTCAGGAATTTTTGTGCTACAGGGAAGAGGTGTCCCTACACACTTTGTGTCACCACCTGATTACCTGTGTTATTCTCTGGAGCAAGAGATCAAGTGAGAGGATTCCTCTTCTTGGAATGCTTCTGGGTCCCAAGTTGTCTCCTGGGTTCTTGAAATACAACAGACAATTGAACAGTCCAAGACTGTGCCGGAAATAGTCCTGACTAGAACACCGTAGGCGAATCGTTGGCACCTGTATCAGGCTATAATTCATAGCCTCTCCTGCCTTCCTTGCGGAAATGAATTTGCCTCTATGCTGGGAAATTTGTCTGCCCTGCTGTCATCATTCAAATAGTTAAAAAGGCTGACACACTTGATTCCCCTGTCATTCCATAGTCAATCAATCAATCATTCAATCAATTCATCTTTATTTGATTATTAATAATTAATCATAAAAGAATAATCATCATGTGTAACACACTATAAAACACACAATAAAAGTCATAATAAATCAAGAAAGTATACATAATACTTTATAAAACAAAATAGTATCTTTACTACCTTCCGAAATGAGCTGAGAAAGCTACTGCTTGCAGCTCCCAGCTTTTGCAGTACCAGCATTGCCACTGGAGACCCTCTAAGTCTGCACTTGATTCCACACAGTCCACTTAGGTACCACATAGCTTCCCTAGCCACCCCTGCAGCTCCTTAATGAATCACAGCTGTAAATGCCACAGGACAATGGAAAGGGTGATGCTGATGATATGTGCTCGTCTGGCCAATTCCTATCGATGACTGGCTTTTGAGCCTTAGCATTTGTCTTACAATCCCTAGTGCCACAGTGACCTGGAGGTCTCTACCTCAAACAAGGCTAACAGAACAAGCACTGGCAAAGCCAATAGGTATCGCCTGTACAAAAGCTGTTGGCTTTGGCAATGTGTTCTGACCATGTTGTACACTAGTGTGGCTGCTGTTCAGCCTGGCTAAAAGCTTGTGGCATGGAGGAGAGTGGCATAAATTGAAGTAGCGTGGAGCAGTATAGAGTGGAGTGTTGCATCATCGTAGAATGCAGTGGTGTAGATTAGAGAGGTGCAGAGTAGACTAAAGCACAGCGGCGTAGAATGCAGTGGTGCAGAGTGCAGTGGTGCAGCATCTCCCATCACATCTTGATCAACAGACTCCACCACTTCGGAATTCAGGGAGACTCCCGCAAATGGATCGCCTCATACCTCACCAGAAGAACCCAGAGAATCAGTCTCCCGCTGTTCACTTCGGAACCCAAGAAGATCATCCGCAGCGTCCCCAAAGGATCATCCCTCAGCCCCACCCTCTTCAACATGTACATGACACCCCTTGGCCAGCACCATCAGATCACACGGACTCAGCATCATCTCCTATGCCCACGACACCCAGCTCATCATCTTGCTGTCAGAAGATCCCTCCACCACCAGAGCTAACTTCCACAGATGCATGATTAACATTGCCAACTGGATGAAAGACAACTGTCTCAAGCTCAAAACAGACAAGACTGAAGTCCTCATCTTTGGGAACAACACCTCTCCATGGAGCGACTTGTGGTGGCCTGCTGAACTCTGCTCATCCCCTGCCACAACAGACCACGTCCACAACCTCCGCAAGCTTTCCATGAAGAAACAGGTAAACGCAGTCTCATCCTCCTGCTTCAACACCCTACTTGTGCTTTGCAAGATGCTCAGATGGCTCCCAGTCAACACCAGAAGGACTATCACGCAGGCCCTCGTCACCAGCAGGCTGGACTACGGAAACACACTTTACGTAGGAATCACCGCACTCCTCCAGAAGAGACTACAGACAATACAAAACTCAGCGGCCAGACTCCTCCTCGACCTCCCCAGACAAACACACATCACATCTCACCTCAAGACGCTACACTGGCTCCCGATCCAGGAGAGATGCCAGTTCAAGATGTTGACCCATGCATACAAAGCGATGCACAACGAAGGACCAGCTTACATCAACAAATGCTTGACATTCCGCCAACCAACCAGACACCTACGATCCGCCTCCCTCTTACTCGCAGACACCCTTCGGATCCGCTGAAGCAACAGCTGAGGACGATCCTTCTCTCATCTGGTGGCCAAAGCTAGGAACGACCTTCCCCTTCACCCCAGGACCACCCCATCGCTCCAGCAATTCAGGAAAGGACTCAAGACCTGGCTGCTCAAATGAACAAATCACCACGAAGCAAGTAGCAACTCCAGCGCCTTGAGACCTTCATGGGGGATTTGCCGCACTCTACATATCCTTGATTGATTGAGAGTGGAGAGGCTTAGAATGTAGTGGCGTAGAATGGCATAGAGTAGAGTGACTTAGAGTAGAGTGGTGTAGAGTAGAGTGCAGTGGCGTAGAGTGGAGTGTTGCAGAACAGAGTGGCATAGAGTTTAGTGGCGTAGAATGCAGTGGTATATCATGGACTGATGCGGAGTAGAGTCATGTAGAGCGTATTGCCATAGAGTGCAGTTGAGTAGAGTGCACTTTTGCAGAGTAGAGTGACAGAGTTCAGTAGCGGAGAGTATAGTGCTGCAGAGTAGAGTGCACTATGCAGTGGTGTAGAGTGACAGAGTGCAATGGTGTAGAAAATATACTTACAGAAGAGCAGTATCAGCCCTAAGTGGTTGCACTGGTATTAGTTATTAAAAGTATCAAAGTAGCACTCAACCTCATATGGTACTACTGCTCCGGAACCTTGAAACATAGACTAAAGATAAGACACATAAGGGACCACATAGAAACATCCAGAGGTTTACTGAAAGTTCATCAAAAATTCATTAAAGTCCATCAAACAATTGAATTCTTCATTTAGTCCCTTATGAAGCAGGATCCATAATGTGATATCCGGAAATAATTTTATTCTTCAAAACATTGCAATCCAGCCCAGCCAACGCGTTTTGCCCAGAAATGGACTTTGTCAGGGCTGCAAGTAAACATATGTACATATTCTTAAAAATACACATATTGACAAATAGATAAATACATAATAGTTATACAATACTAACATAAAACCCAAAATGGCTCCCCACCACTACACCAGACACATAATATACAACATCCCATGCCAATATTTATCAGTTTCCATAGTGTAGTACCTATCAATGATAAGCACCATCATACAAAATTACATAATTATATAAATAACACAAGTAAAAAAGTTAGTCCCTATGAGTATAGTCTAATCCCACGAGTTCTCATGTAGGACTAAATTAAATGAGATTTTACTCACTTTTGAGTTATCCTTATCTTCCTACTTGACAATAGTGTAGCAGAAGAGTAAAACGGTTCAACAGTGTTACTATCTGAGCTAGGTCCTGAGAATCGAAAAAATGTCCATGAGCAATGTATCAATGCACATTCATTAGTAAAACCATCACAATTTCACTAAAATCACACATCCAATCATATATTCATTTATTCAAACTGTACACAAACATCTCACTTATACATAATAAATAATCCACAATACTCAAAACTACACCCATGAAATATCCATTCTCACCTTACTCAAACCAAATAGTAATTCATTACATTTCATATACGTGTCACTTAAACACCACGTCATTCAACAATCGTACACTCCCCAATCTCCTTCCCACAAAAACACATTATTCCCTACTATCCATACAGGATCATAATTCCAAACTCTGCCACCTAGAATCTGCAAAGTCAAGCATTACACCATGTCACTGTGCCAACATCAAAACCTCCTCATATCTGAAACCTTCAAGCAACTTCCATACTCAAATTCTAAGTCCTCCAACAGACAAATCTATTAACCATACAACCCCACATCTCAAAGAACTAGCCTGCAAAGTTTAAAAAGCAGAGCACGCCGCAGCACCAACACAAAACTTCCCCGTATTCAAACCCATCGACAAATTCCGTACTTAATATGCCCTCTAACCCAGCAGAATAATCCATAATTCAAACCTTCCAATCCACTCATGCTATCATAGACAAAGCCTATTTCTCATTATCTAATCACCAACGCGTTTTCACGCATTCAACAAGTAATACGATTTGACTATAGCATTATTGAATCACCAACGCATTTTTATGTCTTCAACATGCAAACCGATTCAACTACTACCTGCCCAATGCAGCCGTCCTCAAACTCAATGACACAGAAGTTTTTTCCAATAGGATGTAACGTTATTTCGACATCCTATTTCCCAAACATAATCATTCTCGTAAGCTCGATTGGATGAATCCCAGCCAACGATTTCTTTATGGATGAAATCCTACCCAGTCATTCCCCCACACTCTTAGTTGCTCACTATCCCGACGCAAAAACTAGAGTGTGCATGCACAAACTCTTTTACGCCAAACAAAATAAAACACCTGACAAGGCACAGGGCAGAATATCAACCAATCACACAAATATTATTATAGTGATATGATACTCTCAAATAATAAGTTAAAAGTAAAAGCATGAGCAATAGTAATAATCATCATCACATTGTGACCAATATGCTCCATAATTTATATTTAAAGTATAAGCGCAATCACGCCATATCAACCAGCATCCAGCTACTTTAGAGACACGTAAATGGACAAAGCCTATTTCTCATTGTCCAATCCCAGTAGTGCTTTCAAAAATTAAACAAAAAATCTGATTCGACTACCGCCAGCCAGATGCAGCTCTCCAGAAACTCAGTAAAATGTAAATCCTTCTATTAAGTTGTGGTGTTTCTTCGACATTCTACTACTCCAATGTAATCCATACCACAAGTATGATTGAACTACAACCCTTATATTCTAAATTATATACACAGAGTATTGGTGCAATCACGCCGTATCTATTATCCACCTACTTTAAAGACAAGCAAATGGACAGAGTCTGTTTGCCATTATCCAATCAATATAGTGTTCTCATATATTAAAAAGAACATCTGATTCGACAATGTAAACCAAATGTAACACTCCACAAACTTGATGAAACGAGAATCCCAAATGTGATTGGGTTAATCTCAGCTATCAAACTTTATAGAAACAATCCAATCATCGCCTCACACTCTTTGCCACTAAACATCCAAGGCAGCAGCTAGAGTGTGTATGAATGGGACAAGATACTCCAATCACGCGCAATCACCCAAATTCAATGCTCGTCAAAGTCACATGTAAAACATCAACCAATCATACAATATAGATTTTATACTTGAGATGCAGTGTTCACACAAATATGGGATTGTGAAGAAAGAATACATGCATGTGCGATTGTATTCTATCCCACCAATAATATAAATTAACGGTCATGTATCAAAACTACTCCACTTCCTAAGATAACCATTATAAAGTAATACAAATTAAACTTTATAATTATCCACACCGTGACCAGCCAGCTACGTCAACAATTCAGGACCATGGTAAATTCAGTGAGCACCCTCATCGGAACAAAAGCCTAACAACCCATGGTCCCATGTACCACAACAATCACTAGGACGGCAACATATGATCACTGGTAAAGTCCTCACCATCTAGTGTTATATTTCCGCCAAAGATAGCCATATCCATATTAGCCATCTAGTTCATGCTGCAACGGTAGAGCACATATAATGCTCCCATTCAGACTCAGTCCATCCTTATTAGCCCATACTAAACCAGTAGCGCACTAGTTGTACTCTCATTCAGAATCTTTACATTCGACATCTCGGGTGTCATTCATAATACTACGGGACACTCCAAAACAGTCACGTCCTACAGTTTACACGCCGGACAATCGTAAGAAATAGTGCAGTTCGTTTTCGAGATTGAGTCCCTTTTCTAGTGTTCTAAGTTTACTGATCCACCTGGCCTCCTTTTGGTGAAGTCTCAATTCCATATCACCTCCCCTAGAATCCTTTTCCATTTTCTGTATTCCATGGAATTTAAAAACTATTCTATCTGCCTGACAATCTTCAATATGTTGTGCCAAGGGTGACCGTAGATCCTGATTTCTAACTGCCCTATAGTATTCATGTAGACTGAATTTTAGAGCCCTCTTAGTACTTCATATGTGTACCCTAGAGCAGTTGCAAATAATAGTATAGAACACAAACATGCTGTTACATTTAATAAATTATTTTATATAATGCATTCTATTGGTGTTATAACTGAAGTCCTTCGTTCTATGAAGACCATATTGGCAGACACTACAACCACCACAACTAAAAAAATAATAACCCTTAGGTGGATCCTGCAACCAATTGCCACTACTACCTTCGATTGACTCTAGGTTGATCCTCATCACTTTATCACACACTGTTTGACCTCTTCTATATGTTATTACAAGTTTTGTAGAAATGACATGTGCCAATTCAGGTACACCCATAAGGAGGGTCTAATTCTTCTGTTATATTTCATAGATCCCCACATGTTTACGATTATAGGTAGTCACAAATACCAGTCTATTATCACATTTCTTCTTTTTAGGTTTCTATTTATTACAATAGATAATAGATTGGCATTGGTACTACCGCCAGGGGCGGTTCCTCTTTGAGGGCGTAGGGGTTTTGCCCCACTGATATTTTGCCCCCAGCCCCCGAAATAAATATTTTATTTTTTCCCACAGCTGCGCAGGCCTGCTGCATTTTTTTTTTTTATTAGCCGGAGCCGGGTAGTTCTGCATGGGGGGGGGCGGGGTTTCAAAGTAGTTGTCATGGCACGTACCTGGTTGTCAACACTGACTCACGCCTGAAAGAAGTGCGAATGTCGGGTCGGCCGACTGCCTTTAGGAGGCCAACCCAACATGCTCTCTACAGGCCTCCTAATCTCGCTGCCGGTGAAATGGTGAGGTGGGGCGGGATCACAGCCGCAGCCATCTGTGCTTAAATTGAGCACTTCGACCACCTGCCCTGTCCAATCATAGCACTGTGCTCAGCAACGGAGCAGCGTCTGAATTGGGCAGGATACGCCTCTGGTTGAGTGGCCCTGCACACGAGGCGCGCTGGGGGTGTGGTGGTTCACGTCCATGGACATATGGCCAATCACTGCATGACTTTATTATCAAGCTTGCTGTGATTGGCCATTCTGTCCCTCTGCTCTTTTCCCTCCGTCTGGCTTCCTCACTTTCAGGCGGAACACCACTAAGAGGGAGAGGGGGAGAAGATGTCATGGTGGTGGCTGAACCGCAGTCTTGAGCAGTGAATTCAGAGGCGGTGCCGGCACTCTCGCTGAGTCACGGAGGTAAAATGTATAAGACCTTTTTTTATTAAGGTGATGTCGGAATTAAACAAACTTTAAGCAAAGCGTATCTGTTTAAAGATTCCTCTGATACCGTGTTTTGGTCTGCAACTAGTGAAATGCACCGTCTGTACCAGCAGTATTTGTTTCACTCTCAATTTCAATACCGGAGAGAGAGACAGACAGACGCACAAACACATGCAAATACGCACACACACACTTGGACCACTCATGTTCGATTAATAGAGCCCCATTATGTCTTCATTGTAGCCCTTCTATTTTGTTGTCTCTATACACCAAAGCCAACAAACACTGCCAATCTCCCTGTCCTCCATTTAGCCTCTCCAGCCATCACAGTACACAAGCAGAGCTCGCACATCCTTGTAAATGCACCTTGATTATTCCTTCCCGTCACAATCACAAAACCCTCCCGAGTTCTGTTCAACCAAAATCTAGTTTTTCCTGTTTCTGCGAATAATCGAAGGCCCAAGAAGGCTATGTCATGGCACATAAGCCCTGCATTGCATCTTTCCATCTATTACAGTGCTAGAATCTGTCAAGGCTCTGCCAGTACATCTCAATTCTGGGCTGCCAGCCCAGCCTTTTATTGCAAATCTAGGACCCTGGAAGGCTGTCAGTGCACCTCAGCCCTGCATTGCATCTAGTGAATCGTGTGTTAGCAAGAAATTGTGGATGGCCTGAAATGGAATGGAACAATATATGTAATGTAATGACGTGCTTAGCTCACTGAACTATGTCGCTTTATATTTGGATTTTGTGTGGTGTACTATGAAGCTTTTCTGATGCATGGCCTCAGTAGCCTTTGTTGTTTAATATACACCATCCTCGGCTCTTATTGCATAACACTAGTGAGTGACAAAATGGCGTCACTCAGGACTCAAGGTTAAGGTTAACAACGTGGTAGTGCCACAGGAGTGCGGGTGTTGGTGGGTATATAACCCTAACTTAACAGTGGTTGTGTGTCTCTTTTGTGGCATTTTAGAATGTATGGAATTTGCTCTGACCAAGCTCCCTAATGAAAACAAACTGCTCTCTTTTTATCGCGCCGAGCATTTATGACCAGTACACACATAACTTAATCCTCATAAAAAGGCAAATGTGAATGAAAGGCTGAAACAAGTAAATGAGGCAAGCTGAATAAGGGGTTTATTCAGCTGAACATATAACAAATTTCATTAATGCCCTCTAGCATAATGAGTAGATATCTTCTGGCATGCTGGCTTTCAGCCAAACTTATAATTTGGCAGATTTATCAGTCCATTTGCAAAGCCCAGGACATGTTTTTTTGTGTAGCTGACCCTGTCTCCCAATTGGTTGAGTACTTCCGTCTTGGAGTTGGCGATGTCCTGTACCACAATCGCTCCCCCCAATTAATGTTTTCAAATTGGAACGTGAAGCCATCTCCTCATTGAAGAACAACAAACAGATTGTGATCAAACCAGCGGATAAGGGGGGAGCGATTGTGGTACAGGACATCTCCAACGACAAGACGGAAGTACTCAACCAATTGAGAGATGGGGTCAGCTACACAAGATTGCGGGCAGACCCCACCAAGGAACTCGCGAAAATGATTCTGAAAGTAACAAAGGAGGTCCAGGAACAAGCTTTTCTTTCAGATTTGGAATTCAAATTTCTCAATCAGAAACAACCTCGTTTGCCAACTATTTATACATTGCCGAAAATACATAAGAATATGCAGAAACCACCCGGACGACCTATCGTCTCGGGTTGTGACTCCCTGCTTAAGCCTTTGTGCAAATATGTGGATTTCTTTTTGAAACCAATAACAGAGACCACAAGATCCTACCTCAAAGACACTATGGAGACAATTAATCTGGTAGATCGACTATAAATGTGTCCACTGCAAGGCCTGTAAATGTACTATCCAAACCAAACAACTCACCTACAAGCAACATGTGATCGATCTCAAAACCTTCACGAACTGCAATACTTCGGATGTAATCTACGCTATCATTTGCCCCCGTGACATGATGTATGTGGGCCAGACTCAACAGAAAGTGAAAACACGTGTACTCCAACACTGCAGCAGGGTACCTTGCGGTGTGGTTGGAGCACCCCTGGTAAAGCATTTTCAGAGCGCCAAATACAAAGCTGAGAGCCTACAATGGGTTGTGCTTGAGAAGGTCATGCTTGGTGTCAGGGGAGGAGATATTCAATCCATCCTAAATGTTCGAGAATGCAAATGGATGCATCTCCTAGACACTATTCATAATGGCCTGAACGAATTAGATGCCAGCAGTGCACAGCTATCTGCTCAGGTTGCGGCTAGCCAATCACGGCATTCCTGTTGGGGCACGCATTTGCGATTCATCGCGAATTAGCCGCGATTGTAGATATACAAATTTGAATTTCCTTAAATTTCTCAACAACTGCTGAAGAGATTTACAGCAAATAACAAAAAGCACAATCTGTGGAACAAAAGCTAGGTTTCTGCCAAATTTGGTGTAATTCTGTCCCGTGGTTCGGGCTGCAGGCATTTCTAAAAACTCTATGGGAATTAACATGGGAAACGCACTTTTTTTGACCCCCCCATCCTTTTTCTCTGCCCCCGCTTGATAGATCGGCCCGAGATTCACCGGGGCACTATTTTTGGAATATTTTGTGAAGATTTATCAAAAAACGCTTTTTCTCTGGAAACATGGTCCTAACTATAACTACCTACTAGCGACTGCCAGTAGGTATATATATTTGTGTCTGTCTCTAAAAGGGTCCAGACTGTTTTTTTCACAGCCTGCCATTGGTGCTGCTTGGGGCTGGACTTTGCCGCAGTGAATACTTCTCATGGCCCTTTCTATTACAATCTTGCACTTTCTGTCAATGTCCAGCAATTCCTGTCTTTTATCTCATTCGTGCAGGTTTTTTTTTTTTTTTTTTTTAATCGCAGCTTCCCCTCTTTAAAGATATTCACTTATTATTTTTCTTCATCCTTCTTTTTCCCTGATCCGTTTTTCTTTCCACCTGGTTTGAGTGAAATAAAGCACTGAATCATAGTTCTCCCTGAAGTTTGTATGATGCAATATTATGTATTTGCCGTGCTGCAGTGGCTCAGAGTACTCGCACAGCTCCTGCCGCACTTCCCTTCGCGTACAGAACCACACAAGAATGGGGTTCACGGTGACCTCCCCAGAACGAAAGCTTCCGTGGCGCATCAGTGCGAACATGATCGGTGGAATATCTCTATCCGGTTCCTGCTCTTTTAACCCACATGTTGGACTCTGAATAGTGCCTTTTATTTGGACATGTTACCCCAGTAGTGTACACTATATAAATCCACATAGCATTAAAATCGTCATACTTGCTTCTTTTAGGGAATATTGGAATTTAGCGGCTATTAAAAAAAGGCCCATGCATCCTTCCTAAATATGTAGATTTAATAATTGTACAGCCGATAACAGTATTAATAGAAATATGAACAGAAATCAAATTAGTAGTTATGTATGTAAAACTTCTTGGATCAGTTTTGTGGTCTCAACGCACTATAGATAGCACACGTTTAAGACTTGTTGCTCTCATTTAAAAACATTTTTGGGCTTCCTTTCACAAGTTCCCGGAATTAAAAGAAATTGCCCTTTACATGTTAAATGCCAACCAGACACAAATGCATAATCTCACAAGTGCACTAAAACTGCACTTGCACAGACAGGAGCCAAGCAGCCTACATTTACAGGCCTTCAGCCCTTGACAGCGCAAGGGGGTGGGCCTGTGTATTGCTCAAGGAATGACGGGCCTGTTCCAACCCCTGGAGTGACCTTTCTTCTCTCTTGACCTTTAGTCCTGTGTTGGAGCCACTGGGGGACCCCTGCATCAGCCATTGATTGGCCCACTTCTTGCCCATTTTCTGTGTTAGTCTGTGCACTTGTTGTCATGGGCCGGGCTGTCACTAGCATAGTTCACACCTCTTTTCAGAAAGGGCATTGCACCTGGGTGTTGAGGGAGGAGGCTTCAAGGTGACACAACTGTCCCCCTCCCACTTAAGTGCTTGTGAAGCACAGTTCTGCATTGGTCACACTGGCATTGACTCAGAAGCGGAAGGCGTTTGGAATGGTGGGTGTGGTGAAGCGAGGGCCGTCGTGCGAGGCTGCTCACGCTGCCAGCGTTGAGGCAGCGTTGTGTGTGGCTCTGAGCTCAGCTTCAAGCCCGGCTAACTCGTGGCAGGGGGAGGTTGATGGTGCGGCATGGGTTAAGCGGGGTGAGCGCTCTCGTTCCTTGTCTCCAGATACCTGTTCTCTGCCTTGCCATCCTCACACCGTTGCCAGTGAGGCCACCAGTGAGACATGCGGCTGGGTCAAAAGAGTATTCACTCTGTGCTGTGTGATTGGATATTTGGCCGTCTGACTCCTGTGCAGCAGTTCTTTAGATCTTTGCTTAGCCACTGAGTAATTGATCCTGGGCCGCCATGGTGAGGATTGCCCAGGAGAGGGAGGAGATGAGGTGATTGCTGTGTATGGCATGAGCCCCTCGTTAGAGGGGGCTCGTCACGGGGGTGAGCATGTGGGCAGCGGAGCTAGGTCTCGGTGCAGTTTGCGCCCCCTCGCCCCCCTAGTTTCCGCCCACTCTCTCAGCCGTTTGAACTTACATAAAGCCTCTGAATAGTAATCCGCCTGGCAATAGCACTGTGATTACTTTCTTTTGAAGGAGATTCTTTAAAAATTGGGCCAGGTTTGGAGCGGTCTCTTTGTGTACATTACTCCATCTGGCAAACAACATAGGGCCCGATTCCGATCTCTCTAGGAAGGCCCTCCGTACGACTCGGATCCGGAGGGCTTTCCGAGCGAAACGGGCTCCGGGAGTCCAAACAACCGAGAACGATGCAGCAGTATGCTTACGGACTCAGTTCGCTCGGACTCCTATTGAACTCTATTGGAGCCTGTGTACAGACACGTACACAGGCTCCCATAGCAAAAAGGAGTGGGTGGGGAAAAGCGCACACCCTGTGTCGGGCGCCTCATGGTGCACGCCACACTGTGCATGCCTGGATCAGGGGGAACCCATGGGCACACCCCGTGACAGATTCGGAGGGCCCAGGGTGTAGGGGGCCCCCCGAATTACGATTCCGACAGCCGTTTTGTCTCGCTGAGACCGAGGCAAAGCGGCTGTCCGAATCATGCATCATACTCGCTCGGTCGGAATTAGTCTCCATTGCGTGGCACGATTCGGCTACGTACGAGTCGTATGGATTGTGTGGCACGATTCGGCTACAAACGAGTCGTACGGAGAGGTTCGGGTCCCGGAAATGATTCGGTTGACGCGTACGCGATCTTCGCATCGTACTTGGTCGTTCGGACCTGTGTACGATTCGGTCAGAAACAAGGGCTACGAATCGTGTCTGGGAAAGCCAAATCCGATTCGGAGGCCTTCCGAACGACATTGGAATCGGGCCCATAGTCTCAGCTGAAGAAGGACCAAAATGACCGCAAGAAAACTCCGCTCTGTCTGTCTTATCCTGTCAAGGGCCTGCGTCAAAACTAAATCTAACCCTCCGAGGAACAGCATGATTACAAAATGCGCTTCTTTAATTCAGGTCCCTCCCCCACCACTGGGACCTAACCCACCCGGGAACATAAAAAAAAAAACACAAAAGTGGCAGAACACACTTTAAAAAAAATGTTTTTTTAAATTACTATGGCCCTGGCCTAGGGGGTTGGAATATTTCTACCCTGCCCCCACATGTCTTTTTTTGCATTTTTTTTTAGGACTCTGGATTGAGTTCCGAGTCCTAAGATGACTGCCACCACTTCCTGGTTGAGGTGGTGGCAGGCGATCAGATCTCAGTTTGAGATCTGACGGGATCCGCGGAGCCTCCCTGTATATATATATATATATATATATATAAAGATTTTTTTTAAATTAATTACTCAAAATACTGAACGGATTCAAACCAAAACACAAAAAAGCACTCTTTCTGGACCTAGATCTAGCTTTCTGCCAAATTTGGTGTAAGCGGTTTAGGCTGTAGCTGTGTCTAAAGTTCCTATCGGAAAACAAATGGGGAAAACACGGTTTGGGACCCACCTTTTTCTCGGCCCCTGCTGAATGGATCACCGCAAAACTTTACATGTGCAAATCAGGCAAAAAAGAGCACATTTAAAAAGAGTTTAGTGGAGATTCGTCAAACAGCACCAAAGTTATTAGCAACACAAAAAATGCATTTACACACACACATTTATATAAATATTTATACATGTATGCATATGTAGATAAATAAATGTAGTGTTAACAATTCATAAAATATATATTTTTTAAACTTTACATTATATAATTTTTTTATTTTAAATGTATTAATATGATTTTTTTTACAATTTTTTATATTTTAAATGTATTAATATGCAAATACCCATCTATATATTTGCACTTATACATTTAAAATATTAACATTAATACCCACTGGCCGTTGCCAGTAGGTAATTATAATTAGGACCTAGTTTCCATAGGAAAAGCGTTTTTTGCTTTGCTAATAAAGTTAGCACTGTTTGACAAATCTTCACAAAACTAGTTTGCCACTCACTGGGAGTTGAGAAAAAGGGGGAGTCCCAAAACACGTTTTCCCCATGCAATTTCTCATAGGGATTTTAGACACGACTACAGCCCAAACTGCTGAACGGAATTACACCAAATTTGCAGAAAACAAGTTCTTGGTCCTGAAAGAGTGCTTTTTGTAATTTGATCCAATCTGTTCAGTTGTAGGAATACTTTGACCTCCTAGACCTGGTGGTGAGGGCCCACAGGGGCCAAACACATTTTTTTTAAATTTAATTTTGCAGGAGTAGCCGCAGTAAAATAAAATAATTTTAAAAAAACAAGTTCGGTCTCCCGCCTTTGAATTTCAAGGCTCACTGGGGCCCAGGTCCCAGGGGGTGGAAGGGGATATTTGATTTTAGGATGGGGGCGCAGGCTGCCCCCTCCTCAGGCTGATTTCACCCCCAGGGATCCCTTTCCCCAGGGCCTGGCTGCTAAATGCAAAGAGGGAGGGGGCATGCGCCCCCAACCCAATTTCAGCCCCTGACCCCGTCCCCGGGCCCAGTCATGAAATAAAGGGGGAGGGGGCTGCGTGTCCCCATCCCCCAGTAAATATAGTGGTGGGCCCTGGAGGATGGGGTCCCCGGGTCCAAAAATGGCCCATGGAGGGGGGGCCCTGCACCCCTTCCCCTAACAAAATGCGTGTGGCCCCGGAGTATGAGTCCTTGGGGTCAAAATTGGCCCAGGGAGTGGTACACTTGACCTCCTCCGCCACAAAATGTTCCAGGCCCCAGGGATGGGGTCTCGGGGGGCCAAAATCGGCATGGGAGTGGGGGGCTCCGTGCCTCCCTCACCATTAAATATGGTGTCTGGCCCTGTGGGATGGGGTAGCCAGGGCCAAAATTGGCCTGGGTAGGGGGGGCGCGTGTGCTCCTTTTCCTGAAGTAGGCTGCCGGGCCCCAGGAGATGGGGTCCCTGGGCCAAAAGCAGCCCAGGGAGGGATGCCCTTTGCCCCCCACCCCCAAAAACATGCACCAGTGGATCATGGCCAGAAATGGTGCTGGGAAGACGCCCGTGGGTATGCTAACTTTGTGGCTAGCCGTATGCGGCGTGGGATTGGCTACAGGCCAGGCGCAACGGCCACCCCCATGCCGCACATGGCCAAAGACTGTGTGCGGTGGGGGGGTTGGCTGCATGCGGTGGGTTGGCGGCAGGCCAGGCCTTGTGGCCAACTCCACGTCGTGCACAGGCGAAGGCCATGCGCAGTGTGGGGTTGGCTGCATGCGGGGGTTGGCTGCAAGGCACGGCGGCTGTTGGATTAACATATGGTAATTAAATATTACTTAACATTAAAACAAAAAAAAGAAATTCACTGAAAAAACAAGTGTTACAGAGATGTAATAGTTAGGAAATAGCATTAAAAAACTTAGAAATTCACTGAAAGAAACAAAGGTTGCAGGGATGTTATAGTTAGGAAATAACATTAAAAATGTAGACATTCACTGGAAAAAAAAACAAAGGTTAAAGGGACATTATAGTTAGGTTCAGATTTTACACACATAAAACCGTAGAAATTCACAGTTATCTCAAGAAAGTATAACTTGTGCCCTAAGGTAATATAGGTATTATAAAGATATATATATATATATATATATATATATATATATATATATATATATTTAACAAAACCCCTGCTCTCGAAGGAAAAGAGCACGCACACGAGGAATGCAAGAAATACGGCTTCTTTTAATAAGATGGGCCTCCCACGACCCGGCAACCAGGAGAGACGCGTTTCAGCTGTGTCAACAGCCTTTGTCAATCTGGTGAGCACCATTTTTTTGTACAATATATAGTCACAAGGTGATAGAGTAAAACCACTACATGCAAAATCGAAATGAGTATACATTGCCTGATGCATCTAAATACATTGTAATATGTGCATCAATATATTTAAATCATCTGGTAACACTGTATGAAGTTTACAACTTGGACATCAAAGAGTTAAATTACCCCTATCCTTGTGATGTTGCCAATACGAGTGCACTCACATGGTATACAAGTAACACGTTGCACATTTAACATGAAGTGTAAAATAGTAAAATGTTAAAACCACTGTTATTCATAGATTACAGAGATCGGCGCAAACCAGCTCCATTAACCCTGACGTGAATGCTGCTTATAACTCGGTGTGGCCGTGAGAATGTCTTATGTGATTGAAAGTTCTTTCTGCCTCACATTTGAATACCAAAATTCACATGCAAGCGTGTCGAAATGTAGAAAATCTATATAGCTTCAGAAACAAAGTGTAATAATTAACGATGTACTTCCTAGACATGAACAGTGCTACGAACACCACCTGTGTGCAATTAAAGTCATTTGAAGCCCCGGTATTGCCAACCCACTAGAAAGAAATTGCGCAGGACTCGCGGTCCCATAATGCCCCACTGAAGCATTACCATTAAATCATACTCTGGTATGGCACGGAACGGACCAGATCACATAACAAAGTGCCGTGGTGTTTCAACAAGATCAAGCTGAGAAATGTCCAAGGAAAGTTAATTCAGTGTCACTGTTGCTGAACAGCCATCCACAAAAAGTAAAAGTAAAACGACCTCGAGCATATTGAAATCAGCATGGAATAAGCTTACAGACGCAAGTCAAAGGCACCTCGGTCATCATCACCATGTAGATATCCAGCTGAGGGAAACTCCCACTGGTTCAACAGCCCAGTGCGAATCGTTTCGCAGGGTCGGGGGAGATCCTCATACAAAGATTGATGCATGCTGCAGTCCTCACCAGACAAAGCAAATGCTAATTAGGTGCCCAGTCACCAGACTTTCCTCGGCCTGCTGAGTGAAGCTGTAGTGTGCATGGCAAAACTCCGTCACTGCGCTGAAAATCAAGGGATTTCCCCGCGCCGAGTCTCCTCTCCCACACTGCCCACGCTTCATATTACTCATCCCGAGGCTTAATCTGGGAGCAGATCGGACAAGCATTACTATATATATATATATATATATATATATATATATATATATATATATATATATATATATATATATACACACACACACACACACTCAGTCCTGCTCCAATTGAAGAAGGCACGCACACAGTCTGTAAGGATACAGCATTATTTATTTTCTTGGGTCTCCCTCGACCCTGCGACCAGAGAGACGCGTTTCGGCTTCGCAGAAGCCTTTGTCAATCTAATTGGCGCCAAAATACACATAAGTATATATAGCCCTTCCCACTTGAGGCACACATAAACATAAAGAAAATACTTTGCATTTGGGGTTATGCACTCGGACAGACCAATAAAGTTATTTGAACATTACCCTGACAAAATGACTCAACAGTGCGGCTGATACAAATGGTCATACGTTATTAAATTTAACGTTGTGAATAAACTGCAAAGTGCAACCAAGCATGTCTTAACATCATGCTTCCTCTGCCTGACTGATCCAGGGATAAACAAAATGCTTGTCGGAACGTGCACATGGGAAGAGTAAATCACAAGCTTGTTACTGATTTAAACAGCGCCAATCCCTCAGAAAAATAAAGCCCACATTATATAAAACAAAACATCTAAATGTATTAGTTAAAAATCGTGCGGTGCATACCAACTTCGCATGGAGGTGAGACCTTTTGACCCCGTGATGTTGCCTCTAATGCTGATTGGATTTGCCAGTAAATGACCTGTGGTTTGAATTACGGGCTCAGAAAAATGGTATGCTGCACTTTAGAAAGAACTACACTAAACAGCGTTAGAGGCAGGGAAATGCACAGGTTAATAAACTATCCAGGGTCTAAACATTACAATACAATATGTGTAATTTCGGCATGAATGCCAGCCACCTGGTGAATGCTTGAATTCATAACCAAACTACTAGTCCCACAATGCCTCTCTGCGGTTGCAACAATGTCTGGAGTTCATAAGCATACAGCCAGAGTCCAAGTCGAAATCATAGGCTCATTGTGTTGGTAACCAAAAGTCACTTTCAAACAGATGGTAAATGCGCAAACCGGGAAAATGTCTCAATGTCACTCATAAAGCACAGCACTGGAAATGGATTTGAAATGGGCACACAACGCAGGGTCGGAGGAGACCGATAAACAAAAAATTGAAGCATGCCAGACAGTCATCACCGCATCTGCATCGGCAGCTGCGGTGCCCAGTCACCAAGGGGCGCCAGTTTCCTGAGCAAGGCTTTTCTAGACTAGGGACCCCCAGACCCCGTGCTGGCAGTCAGCAAAACAGCCTTGCTCCGGTATCCATGGCTCCCACTGCTGTCATCCTCGTTCTCTTCCCAGCGCACTCTTTGGGGGCTCGCCCTCTAGCACTACCATACTCCTCCAAAGAAATATATATCCTACTGGCGGTCGCCAGTAGGTAGTTATAGTTAGGACCTAGTTTCCATAGGAAAAGCGTTTTTTGATTTGCCAATAACTTTGGCGCCGTTTGATGAATCTTCACGAAATTTTCAAAACTAGTGGGGCGCTCCGGTCAGCTCCTTGGCTTGAAAGTTTCGGGGTGATTCGTCAAGCGGGGGACGAGAAAAAAGGGGGGGTCCCAAAAAGTGTTTTCCCCATGTTATTTTCCATAGGAAACTTTAGACAAAGCTACAGCCCGAACTGCTGAACGGAATTACACAAAATTTGACAAATAGGTAGATCTTGGTTCAGAAAGATCCCTTTTTGTTAAATAGTGTAAATCCGTTCAGTAGTTCCTGAGAAATTAGGAAAAGAAAAAGTTTCGATATCTGTGGCCGAGGAGGGTTCGCGAACCCTCCCGGCACGAGCTTCACTCTGATTGGCTGCCAACACTCCAATTCTGATCACAATTGGGAGCCAAGGGGGAGAGAAACAGAACAGGTCGCCCCCCACTCATAGACTTTCATATAATTAAGGACCTTCTCTGCTGGTGATCTGGACTCCTGAAAGGACGTCCACATATATTTTCTCAAGTACAAAATCTTGTGTGCCGCAACAGTGGATCAGTGTCTCCCATCTGCCATCTAGTGTCTAAAATCACTATTTTTGAACCACATGTGCTGTATGTATCAATTGTGCCCCCTCTCGAATCACCACAGAAGGAAGTGAAACAGGGAAGTAAAAGGTGAAACAGGAAGACAGTGCTCACGGAGTAACACCATGGGAGTTTACAGACTGATACTCGCCTGTATCCTCAGGTTCTCATCATTAGCAACTGCCAACTTTTACAACAACATAAAGAGTGAGGAAAAAGAAGACAAAGTGCAAAGACTGTGCATGTTCGTGCACAATGCGTGAACCCTATATAGGAAACCGGGGTCTACCAATAGAACAGCCGGTATACCTAGAATCTAAAACCGAGCTAGACAACCACTAGCTGAACTACTTTATTTCTTGGCTGTGTGTCTACTCCATTAAAACCAACATGTTTCATTGCCCGTAAGAGATTTTGCGGCAACTTCATCAGGGTAGGGTCAGCGTCCTCACTGCACCACTTTCCTCTGTTTGTCAAACCATGAGGTTGCCAATCTTCAGCATACCTGCAACCTCTTAAAAATGCTTCTAACCCTGTGTGCTGAGCGGTAGCTGGTAACCCGAGGAGTCTCGACTGACTGAGAGCAGTGACAGAGCCGGATGATGTGTCTGTGGACTAGTACACACACACAGGGTTAGAAGCATTTTTAAGAGGTTGCAGGTATGCTGAAGATTGGCAACCTCATGGTTTGACAAACAGAGGAAAGTGGTGCAGTGAGGACGCTGACCCTACCTGATGAAGTTGCCGCAAAAATCTCTTACGGGCAATGAAACATGTTGGTTTTAATGGAGTAGACACACAGCCAAGAAATAAAGTAGTTCAGCTAGTGGTTGTCTAGCTCGGTTTTAGATTCTAGGTATACCGGCTGTTCTATTGGTAGACCCCGGTTTCCTATATAGGGTTCACGCATTGTGCACGAACATACACAGTCTTTGCACTTTGTCTTCTTTTTCCTCACTCTTTATGTTGTTGTAAAGTTGGCAGTTGCTAATGATGAGAACCTGAGGATACAGGCGAGTATCAGTCTGTAAACTCCCATGGTGATTACTCCCGTGAGGCACTGTCTTCTTTGTTTCCCACTTTTACTTCCCTGTTTCACTTCCTTCTGTGGTGATTCGAGAGGGAGCACAATTGATACATACAGCACATGTGGTTCAAAAATAGTGATTTTAGACACTAGATGGCAGATGGGAGACACTGATCCACTGTTGCGACACAAGATTTTGTACTTGAGAAAATATATGTGGACGTCCTTTCAGGAGTCCAGATCACCAGCAGAGCAGGTCCTTAATTATATGAATGCCAACACTCCAAACCAGGAAGTGTTGGCAGCCGTCTTGTGACTCGGTAGAACCGAGGCACTTGAAAACAGTAAAATAAAGGTTAAAAAAACGATAAAAGGGGGCAGGGTAAAATCACCCTGACCCCCTAGGCCTGGTCAGGGGGTCCCACAAGGACCCCCAGGGACCAAAAAAGCATTTTCTTTTTGTAATTTCGGCGGAATTTGCGTTGGGGCCGCGAATCCCGCCAAAATTATTTAAAAAAATGAAGTGCGGGCTCCCGCGCTTCATTTTAATGAGGCCCCCGGGTGAGCCAGGTCCCGGGGGCATTGCCAAAAGAATAATAGCGGGGGCCCGCGGGGCCCCCCGCAGCCCCGGGGACTGCCACCTCCCCGGAGCTATGGTGATTATGTGCGTGCGGGGACACGCGCCCCCCGCAGCCCCGGGGTCCGCCACCTCCCCGGGGCTTTCCAGCATCCACGTAACCTGCCCTTTGCCAGCGCACGCAGTGCTCGTGACAGAAACACCATTGGCTAAAATCAACAATTTTTTCTGCGTTTGTCCCTCGGTTGTCTCTGATCACAAGGTACGATAAGGTGGCACGTGCACCCTTCACTTTACGTGCACAGCTGTGCTGCATGTCTCTTCTGGGGGGCAGCGGTGCCAGTGGGCACACACAACAAACAGTTCATAAAGGCAGCAGTATGTCTTCACTGAAAATAAATTCACGTTTTACAAATGAGTCTGGGAGGTCACTTGTGCGCATTTTTGTTCCAGCACTCCTCGAATTCAGGCTGCAGAGAACAGACGGGGCCATAGAGTTGTGTGAAGATATATGCGAAGCACAGAAACTCCCACCGCCAGCCATGCATTCCGCCTGTCTTGTTTTCCCGTCATCCGGGATTCCCAGTGCTTGCCCAGGCACTGCTTCACACCAGCACTGGCCCCAGGCCTCGAAAACCTCAGGCGAACCCAGCATGCAAATGCCTTTCACTCCGAAACAGGCAAATTTATGCATAACTCCCGTTTTAAGAGTGTTTGTTAATGCCGATGACGCAAACAAAGTACCACACAAACAAGAGACCTAAACTGCACGCTGTAGAAAAGAATACTTTATGAAAAGAAAAAAAGTTTCATATGTTTGGGCCAGTGGGGGAGAGGAGAGAATTAATTCATACACCTGATCAGAAAGTCTGATGAATTGTGTGTGACTCAGGGGCGTCACTATGGGGGTGAGGACCGCACCGGGTGACACCATAACTTGAGGGGACACCAACAGGGCCAGTGTGTGCAGTGCACTGCAACCTAACTTTTCAGGAGGGGAGGTGCCTGTGCGCAGTGCGCACTGTCTCCTCCTCCGCCGCGTCTGCGCGCCTCTCTTGGCCCGGGTGCAGGCAGCTGATGTCATTCCCGCATGCGCATTGGGCCCTAAAAGTGCGCGTGATGTGACTGGCCTGCAGCGCAGCAGCATCACGAGTGAGGAGGAAGTTGGAACAGAGGCACTGTCTTGACCACCGGTTTCTGGGCCGCCATAATTTAATTTTATTCCTAGGCTAGCCCGCTGGCCGCCAACGTAGCCCCACTAGCCCCCCCCTGTCTGCCACCAACACAGCAGGTGAGTTTCTCCGGCACCAATTGATTCGAGAGCCGGGTGGAGACGGTGACAGCGGTGCCAGCGTGCTGATTTTCACCACGGTTGTGGATATTTTTGGCAGCCTCCTGGTCATCATCTCGGTCTTGAAGAACAGGAAGCTCAGAAACTCAGGTAAGGACGCCGGGTGCATTTTTACTGAGTAATGGATGTTTGTGAACAGGACAGTAACTAAGTAGCACGGGTGCTGTTCTGTGTCCTCGGCTCGAGCGTCCCCTGCACGGTTACTCAACGGAGCCTTAAAGTGACCTGTACAGTGGTCTCACCGGTATAGGCACGTGTCCTGGGCTTTACACCACCTTCGAGGTACCGACCCATAGCGCTGACTGCTCCACACCAACCCACTTGTGCAGATCTGTATCCTGGAGCGCACACCAGCCAAGCAGGCACAGCCACGTGCCCCTCGTGAGCAGGCTTGCCAAAGGGGTGCATTCATGAGTCATGTAAGATCCTGTCCTGCTCTCATAGGAACATGTGTAGACTGCAGCCCCGACCCTGAACAGAGACCTATTATTGTTACAGGATGACCCAAGCCCCACAGGTGCTGGTACTGAGTCCCCTCTCACAGGTGCAGGCCTAGTGTCCCCTGTGATCACTCTTCTCACGGGCACATATACAGGTGCTTGACATTAACCGAACACTCACCTCAGAGACACAGGTGTTTGAGTTTGACCAGAACACTCCCTCATAGTTACAGAGATATGTAACCAGGGCATGTACCTCACAGGGGCACAAGGTACATGAACCTTACCTCAATGGTGCAGGTAAATGCTTTGTTTCATCTGCCTTGAGGTCTCTTGGGTGCTGGTGGTTGATTTTAGCTCACCCCTCACCAGCAGGTACAGGAGTCTGAGTCTGACCTGGGCACTTATAGGTGCAATTGTTTTATTTAAGTTGGAAAGTTCCCTCTTGGGACAAATGTTCTTTTTTGATGTATGTTCGAGCCTCGCAGGTACCTACCTCACTGGTGCAGTTCTATCATATGAGGAGGCGGTACTTACCTCCCATGTACAGGCACATTTTTTCCAGGTAGGAGTTTACTTCACAGGTGAAGCATTTTACTTAAATTTTGCCACAAACTCCACACGTCACCAAGCATTCTGTTATTCCGCATACATATTTCACAGGTAGTGTTTCATTTGATGTGGTTACTTACCCAGGGGTTTAAGTGGTGTGAAAAAACAGGGGGGTCTCTCAAATGGGCGTGGTCGATGTAATTAAGGGTGTGGCTTAAAAACACCTAAGTCAAAAATCTGTGCTTAGCACAGTGTGCGTCTGACTAGATTTTTGATACTTCTGTCATTGCATCCAGATATATAATACAACCGCTAACATTAAACTTACAACAAGCCAGGACTATTGGCTTTGTCAATGGTTGTTAGTTTCATAAGATAAATAAGCAACAACTATGGCGTAGTTGTATATAATATTGAAAATGCTTCAGTTATGAAATGATAAGACTGTGCAAGACCTACAAACAGACTCTTTGAAGTTACATCACAGGCAGTGAAGGGTGGTACTGCTGCAGAGAAAAGATTTCTTTTTCATCCTGATGGTGAGGGCAAAAGAGAGAGCCCGATATAGGCAGTTCTTCTCTTACTGAAAACCGTGACTTCAAGATGGGGGTTCTCACTCTCTTTCCTCTCCTTTCTTTTATTTGCTCCCCTGTGAAATGGATCCAAAAAAGAAAATCACTTTTGCTGGAAATCAATGTCGTATTTTTCTGACATTTAATTCCAAAGTGCAGCATCTGGAATAAAAAGTTTAAAAATATGAAAAATAAATAACTAAATAAAGTAAGACAGAGTGGTAGCAAACTGGCCAGATTGATTTTATTCACACCCAAACACATTAGTGACACTTTTACAGAGTTTGCCAGTGAAGCGCTATTTTTGTTGTCTTGGCTTTGTTTTCCCTGGGCTTGGAACTAGTGCACCAATCCTGGAGGTACTGCAATGTGAGGATTGAAAAACAAAATTTTTACTGCTGCTCTGCATCTAGGGATGTTGTCTTTTTACCATACTGCTTACGTTTTGTAAGGATATAAGCAATGGCCATTGAAATGGGTCCATTCAGGGCCCTGTAGTCATGTCCTTAACTTTTCAGGCAAAAGCACTCACTGATTTCTGAACAGTGAGTGTAAAAGCGTTAAGGTAACCATGTTGTTCCTGCTTACATTTAACATGGTTTGCAAAATGTTGCATTCCCTATGATTGTTTGCTTTTTCCAGGATGCTGTCACTTTTTTTTTTGTAGGCCACATATTGCTCTTGCCTAGTGCGTAATTTAAATTGAGCCGCAGCCAGGTGTTTATAGCTGGCAACAATTGGGTTGTAGTTGAAGGCAGTCTGAGTTTTTGTCAGTGGGGCAGTATGGTGTTCAGTGGGGGAGAGGATGTGGCACTATGGCCAGAGCTGCTGAATTAGGAACTGGGGAACCAGGTTCAGCCTTAATAACCAGTCCGCCAGATCACTCTCCTGAGAGAGCGCTATCTCATGCTAGACCTTAGAAGGCTTCGCAAGACATTAGAAGCCCCGGTGTCGTAGCACCAGCAGGTGGACCCTAGCATGACTAGTGTAGGTTAACCTTCAAGGCTTGTCCACCACTATTCATACTGAAGTTCACCTCCAGTCTTGCGGGCAGGCCTATGAAGCAGCACACCCTAGAACAACAGTGACCCTGTCACTGAGATCACAGGACCCTTGAGAAGGGCCAGCTCTAGGGCGGTGCAACCGGTGTGACCAAACCAGGTGCTGACTTTAGGTGAAGGTATCATTTTTGCAAGTATATTATGGTTTTAAAAGCGCTTGCTGCCTCCTTCCTGGCCTCCAGCAATTTTCGGTAACAATAAAAATGTCACGATGACTCTGGTGATTAATGTTCTTCCTAGAGAGAGATCGGAATTTTGTCTAATGGAAGATTTGACTCATGGAAAGGTAGCTCAGAGGGTTAATGTACCTGCTGCAAAGAACATGTACCATGCAGATCACAAAGTGCACATCTACGGAGGGCCTTCCACTGCACTGGAGCATTGGAGCACTTCTCACACGTTTTTATTAACTTTTGATTTGCTTCACCTAAAGACAGAATTTTATTTTTGCTAAAATCTACAGGGTATGCAGCAGGGCCACATTACAAGAGGCTTTCAATAATGCCATGATTCCCAACTGTGGTTAATAAAGCAGAAATAATCATTCTACTGAATTCTATATTTTCATTTGCAGTGCCTGTCTTTATTATTAAACCGTTGTACTGTATAATTTAACATGTTTGTTAATGATGCTTATAAAGAAATTGCAATAATGAGCATGTTTGCTCAGCGGGTGATAGTCAATCCCTATCCCGCCTTCCATCTTTTACAGGCTTATTACCATCAATAAAATAGGCGACAAGTATGAAAACAAAAAAATGAACAGCGGCACAGGGCGACTCACAAAACGACCAAGATGAAAACCTCCAAAATCATTTGCACGAACCACTCGTACTAGAGGTGACACTGACATCCTACATTTGACTGGACCCGCCGTTTCATCAGCCCACGCCCACTACACGTGCTTAAAAACACGCTTTGTTTTTGTCGTTGCTGTTGTTGGTGTTTTTAAAGTCGCTGTTTTTTGATAATAATAGTTCAAGGATATATTATATCAATCATGCCACATGGAATACATACATCAAAGAGGCCAAGTGGATGCCAGCAAAGAAAAGCAAAAAGGAAAAAATGAATCACTCTCAACACTACGTGGATCCATGCTTCAATATGTCAAGAGACCAGATGATGGCCAGGGTAAGGGTTCATCAAAAGACACAGTTCCTCTGCCACCAATTGATAACACTGATCCTGATGCTAGTATGCATTCTGCAGAAGAGGAAGGAGTTGAAATAGAAGAAAATGAAGCAGAAAAACAAGGAAAGGAAATGGAAATTCAAATGGATGGATTTGAAGCAGAAGAGAGTACTGAAAGTGACTCTAACCATGATACTGTAAATGAGATGATGAGTGAGGTTAAGGGGGAAAATTGGAATATTTTAGATGATGCTTCTTTTGGAATATACCAGTTCCAGATCATTTGCGGGTTGTAATCATCAAAAGAGGAAGTGCTTCTTTCCAGAACAAAGATGGCCCTTTCAGAATTGCGACAAGGCAAGATCCAAAAGTAAAAGGAGATGTTCGCCAGCTATCAAAAGAGTGGTTTTACAAGGTGATGCCAAATGGCGAGAAAGTGTTGCGATCATGGATGGTTTACTCACTCGTCAGTGAGAAATTATATTGTTTTTGCTGCCGACTCTTTGCCGCTAATCATGCTACAGACACGACATCCAAATTTGTGACTGGGTTTCAGATGTGGTGGAAACTGAGCCTGAAAGTGCATAATCATGAGACATCCGAAGAGCACTTACATTGCCTTGAAAAATGGAAAACATTGGCAGCAGGACTTAGACTGCACAAAACAATTGACGCCGAAAGTATTGCTTTGATGGACATAGAGAAGAAAAAGTGGAGAGACATCTTGCACAGGTTGCTCGATATCACATTGTTTCTTGCCAAGCAGAATCTGGCATTCCGGGGCCACAATGAAGATGAATCTTCATTGAATAAAGGAAACTTTCTTGAAATGGTTGAGATGCTTTCTAAATATGACTCAGTGCTGAAAGAGCACCTAATGAGATTAAAGCGAAGCACATGTAAACTCAAAGCATCAGTATCTTATCTTGCACCAAAAACTCAGAATGAGTTTATACATGTCCTAGCAAATCATGTGAAGGAGAAGCTTGTCATGGATATAAAATCTGCCAGGTATTTTGGGATC
This sequence comes from Calotriton arnoldi, assembly GCA_963921515.1. Classification (NCBI taxonomy): domain Eukaryota; kingdom Metazoa; phylum Chordata; class Amphibia; order Caudata; family Salamandridae; genus Calotriton; species Calotriton arnoldi. The sequence continues at coordinate 101,451 of CAWUFW010012315.1, read as the reverse complement.
ATGTTCGATAGCACACCTGACACATCACACACTGACCAAATGTCCGAAGTGATCAGATATGTGAAAATCCAAAATAGGAAAGTTGAAGTAAAAGAAGTGATTTTTCCCTTTAAAGGGGCAAAAAGCTGTTGACCTCAGTTCTGATATTCTTAAAAATCTGGAAAGTGATGGACTCGACATTATGATGTGCCGCGCTCAACGTTACGATAATGCTGCCACTATGGCTGGAATACATGGGGGTGTACAAGCCATTTTGAAAAGAAAGAACAGGAAAGCTATTTTTAATGGATGTGTGGACCATTCGCTTAACTTGTGCGGCCAACACTCTTTTGCTGAAAATGCTTCGTGTGTGACTTTTTTTGGAACTCTTGAGACAATGTTTTCCTTCTTTGCTGCTTCCACTCACCGATGGGATGTTTTAATGGACCACACTGGAGTCTCAGTGAAAAGACTATCAACAACACGCTGGAGTGCTCATCATGCTGCAGTAAAGGCAGTGAAAGAAAAATTCGATGAATGTGTGGCGGCAATTGAAGCTCTATGTGATCCAGATGAAAATTTAGACACAAGAGGTACAGCCCGAGGTCTTTTGCCTGCAGTCTGCAATTTCACGTTTCTGTGCTACCTCTACTTTTGGTGTGATGTACTTTAAGAAGTTAATCTTACACAGCTGTACCTTCAGACTAAGGGCTTAACTCTTGACAAGGTGGTGACAAAGCTAGAGACGCTAAGACTTTTTCTGTACGACGAGCAGCGCAATCATCTAGTGGAGCAGGCAATTGAACAGGCGCTTTTAAAATCAGACCAATATGGAATTTCAGTAGAGAGCAGACCCAGGTTCAAGAAGAGGGTGACAGGTGAGAAGACAAGAGATGCTGGACTAACTCTGCAAGAAGAAAACAAGAGGGCGATGCTTGAGTGTATTGATCGTTTCCATTCTGAACTCCAGATCAGATCAAGAGCCATCAAGGAAGTAGCAGCCATGTTTGAGGCTGTTCAAGCCAAGAGTTTGATATCTGCGACTGAAGAAGAGTTACTGGTGTCCATTCCAAAATTGTCCACTTTCTATGATGAGTTATCCGAGGAGAGCTTTTATTAGAAATACCAAGGCTGAGAAGGCACCTGAAGGCAGCAGAGATTGATCTCGAAGAAGCCAAAGACTGGTCAGTATTTGACGTTTTGAAATTCATAGCTGAATGGGACTTCCTAGAATCTCTCCCATATCTCTCAGTGAGCCTACAATTATTTCTTACGATCTGTGTGTCTGTGGCTTCATGTGAGAGGAGTTTTTCAAAGCTGAAGTTTATAAAGAACTATTTGCGATCTACCATGGGACAGTCAAGGCTTTCTGATCTTGCAATATTATCAATTGAAAGTGATTTGGCGAAAGGAGTTGATTTCGATGAAGTAATTAACAAGTTTGCAGCTTTAAAGGCCAGGAAAGGAAAGTTCTGATTAGTCGAGATTTAATGTGACATTGTAATTTGTACTGTTGCATACTATTCTGGCAGTTGCTGATTGTGCAAACCCAATACAGAACGGGTACAACCTTAGCTCTTTAACAGTAAAATTTAAAGTTTAATGTTAAAATAAAAATAAAAAGTAACATATTTTCTATGTAGTTCTTAACTTCTTACAATCTTTTACCTCCGACCTTGTTGAATTCAATTTTTCTTCTATGGCCTTTGTAAATATAGGACCTAAATTTACAAACGTTACTAAGGATTCTGTATGGTCCCGTTATTTGCCAACTGTGTCCACTGGCGGACTCGGAGCGGAGGAGGTCCATGCGGTAAGTCGTGAGGGGGTGACACGATGAGTTACCCGCACCGGGTGACACCAACCCTAGTGACGCCACTGAGTACCCCTGTACTCAAACTTTCCTAACAGCTGCCCTCCTGCCCTCTACCGAGTCATCTGTCAGACCTCACCATGGTTACAAGGTCTCAAACGAAGTTTCTGATAAGGAGAGATCTGTGTAACAAGGAAGCACTCGGAAATGAGCAGGAAGGATACCACTGTATAATATAATGTTGCGTTACGTGCATTTGGATAGCGCTTTCTCACCATTTCTACGGTTCCAAACCGCTTTCGGATTGCGACTGTCATTTACGGTTCTAGGTATAAAAGATATCCGCGTTATACCTTCAAATATGACAATTTGTAGTGATAGGTAGCTCTCGCCATTTTCTCGCATTTAGCGCTTCGGTTCAAGAAACACTTCAACATCAGGAGGACTGAAAATGAATGCAGAGAAAGAAAAGACAGGGCGACATGCTCGCGAAGGGGTCAAAAGGACACCTACCTGTTCTTTGTCAGAGGACAGACACTTTCTGCGAGCACTGAAAGGAGAGGTGGGCCGGAGTCTGGGTGCCGAACAGCCCCGGGTGTCTTGCCTGCAGCAGTCCTCCTCCTCTTCACCTGAACTCCTCGTCTTTGGGGCCTTTCCGCGCCTAGACTTCAGAAGAAATTGAACTGTGCGTGGCACAGAAATCTTGCAATTAGCGCCGCAGCCCCGGATAAGCTGAACTGCTCGGTGCTCGCGGACCTAAGCTGAACATTCCGAGCTGCTAAGCACAAGGGGCTCAGAAAGGCTCTGTTTGGGGGAAAATTCCAGGCGAGACTCACAGAGAAATAATTGAGTGCCCCCCCAATATTGCCCCCTGGGCCCGATGTCTTTGCTGCGGCCTCCTGAACCGGTCCGGCGGAGAGTACATAGTGCCTTGAGGTGCTTACTATCTGCAGCCCTACCTCCCGCTCGCTAGTCACAGAAGAGAGGTTGTCTCTCGCGTGCTCCCTGCCCTAAAACTCACCGAACCAGATTTACACTCCCACCACCAACAACTTCCCGTATTCTGCATTGAAATTTCATCCCACTCACCGAGCCGTGCTGGCCGATTTCCAGGGCAGCATTCCTCTTGTTTGAGGGCCGAGATACGTTCGGTACAGAAAAAGGTGAAAAAAAGCACTTACGAGAAACCGGTATGGGTGGGCCGGTTAATAGAGCGGATTCCTCTAAAGCAGGTTATTAAGTATTTCGGATAGCTGGGAGAGGGTTAATAATTCGTCTCGAGAAAGAGGTTGCCTGAAATTTAAATATTTGCGTAGAAGTCTCACTAAAGATTTATCTACCTGCCGAAGCACCTGTTTATACACCGCCACCCGCCCTGGTACCCTAAAGATTTGCCCAAGCGCAATAAAACAGTAATGACAGAGGCCAGCCCCAGGAACCACAACAAACAGTGCTCTGTTTGGCAGACCCAGAGGAGCGGTTCTTCGATGTGAACCTGCCCCAGGTCACAGGGGTGTCTTTCAGCCAGAGCTGGTTTTGCTGCCAATGAATACACAGCCTGATGGGACTTTTAGGCGCATGTTTATAATAGGGAAAAGTAAAATTACAGATCCCATCTACTCAGTGGCTTAGACTGTATGACAAGACTGGTTGAACACCGCCTTTATGAATGGTATGGGGTAGAGTCCGATAAGGATGCATAGGTAGCCCTCCGACCCCTGCGCCCCCTGACCAGGATATCCTGTTTCCAGCCCCATGGTTTGATTTTACGATTCAGATTTCCCAGAATGCATTAGGCAGTCAGATGAAAGTCCACATTGGAGTAAGATGGCAGCACTAGCTAAGGGGCATCACAGGAACACCTGTAAATATCTCTCAAAATGTCAGATGTGGGAAGCTCATCCAGGCCTGATCATTCTAGTACTGATAGCAATAAAATCAAAACCACATAAAAAAAAGTAAGGTTACAGCAAATTCAGTGTTCAATGCCAGGTGCTTACTCATTTGCTTCCTATTATACTTGCTTCTCTTCAGAATATGTATATGGCATGAGGTACCCCCCCGCCATACATTATAAGAATATTGCAAGTCACTGAGGGGCTCCATGACCATAAGAGAGAAACAAAGGAAAAGGCCAAGTTCCTTTATAAGGTCATAAAAACTCTGAGGTGACTTCCAATATCCTTTAATGTAGAGCAGATTGTATTTTATTCTTTATAATACATGGTCACACCATCATCCTTCCTACAACCACCTAAATCATCGGTGTTTTACTTTTTCATGTTCATTTCAGACAGGAAGAATATAAGCAGAACCTGTACTACGAAATTTAACACACCAAAAGGAAGTGTTTTTGGCCAAAATATATTAGGTTTAATTTCATGTAAGTCAGATAAAAAAATGCTGTGTTTAAACATGGAGAGATTCTAGCTTTCCTGTAATAACCTAAAGCGTGGAAAAAAAATTCAAAATGTTTCCATGGTTATCTCCTTTATGCTTTTTATTTTAGAAAAACACATCAGAAGAAAGAAAAGAAAGAAAAGGCAGTTCTCTTTTGTGTCACATATCACCTGTAATAAGGAAATTAGAGATGAGCTTTTGTGTGTGTGTGCGCGCGCGTGTGTATATATATATATATATATATATATATACACATACACACACACACACACACATATATATATTCACTGAAAAAACCATAGGTTTCAGGGACGTTATAGTTAGAAATTAGCATTTAAAAAACCTTAGAATTTCACTGAAAAAACCATAGGTTTCAGGGACGTTATAGTTAGTTGGACATTTCTCTCGTACAAAACCATAGAAATTCCCCCGTTATAGTTAGTTCAGCTAACTATAACGCGCGCACCCGCAATGCACTGCTGATGACGTCACATATTACATCATTCATTACATGGTCAGTGACATCACTGATGACATCTCAAATGACATCACTGATGACATCATCCAGTGACTGTGTTTGTATAAATTTAAATATGTTTTATATATATGCCAAGGTGTATTGAAGAATGAGTGGGTGTATAAGTGTTTGGATGGAGGATTTACTAGATGCGTGACTGACTGTATAAGTGAGTGATTAAATGTGTCTTACTGAATGCATTGGTTAGTGACTAAACTGTGTGAATGTCTGTATCAGTCTGTCTGTTGTTGTGTAAGCTGTTGCATGGGTTGGTCAGTAGCTACACGAGTGTCTATATGGGTTATCCATTGGTTGCCTGAGTATTTGTATGGGTGCCTGAGTGTGTGTGTGTGTGGGTGGGTGGGAGGTATGTGACTCTGTGCATAGATGTGTGAGTGGTTGATTCACTGGGTGTATGGGTCCAAGAGTGCATGTGGAAACAGCTGTATGGGTGGGTGAGTGTGTGTATGGGTGTGTTGGTGAGTGAATGGATGTCTCAGTGGTACATGTCCAAGTAACTACATAAGTAAAAGGCAGTGTATGTGAGAGTTGGAGTATATAAATGACTATACGTGCGAGTTAGTGATTGTGAGAGTGGCTGTATGGATGAGTGTGTACTTGTATCAGTTATTGTGTTAGAGAGTAAGCATGCGTTAGTATCTATGAATAAGTGATGTGGTGTGTGTATAACTGAATAGGTGAGTAAATGGAAGTGTGATTGATTCTTTGCATGACTGACTAGGTGTGTGAGTAACTCTGGATGAGTGGTGGTGTGTGAGTGTCTGTATAGGTGTATGAGTGCATATGATAGTGTTGTATTGATGAGTGACTGCATGTATGAGTGATTGTATGGGTGGATGAGTGTGTTGACCTAGGAATCAGTGAGTGCGTATGTAGTAACTGGTATTGGTGTGTCTATGGTTTCGAAAATGTTAGTCTGTATTTTACAGTGGGTGTATAAAAGGTTATATTAGGGTGTGAGGAGGTGCATCAGATTTTCACGTGGATGATGTCATCAGTGATGTCACTGACCAGGTCATGAATGATGTAATATGTGACGTCATCAGCAGTGCATTGAGGGTGCACAAGTTATAGTTAGCTGAACTAACTATAACAGGGGAATTTCTATGGTTTTGTACGAGAGAAATATCCAACTAACTATAACGTCCCTGAAACCTATGGTTTTTTCAGTGAACACACATATATATATATATCTATCCATCCAAATACAGTTCCAATAAAGCGATCACTCAGAGTATTTGCAATATACCAGAAAGTTGGTTTTAATCCAGGTAACGCGTTTCGCTTGCACAGCAAGCTTGGTCACACACTGTATTGTGAGTAGTGACTTGCAATACATAGGGAGTATGGAAACAAAGAAGGGACAACCAAGTACATTTGCTCATAAGTCAACATGGCATCCATTTTGTAACGTGCATCTAATAGTACACACTTGTATTTAGTATTCATACAAAGGTACCCATAGTGGGATTACTGCATTCTCGTACCTGCGCGCACATTTCATCAAGCATTTAGTATTCAAAACAGTACATTAAAGAAATTGAACACGGAGCAGATTTACATTGATATACTTGGCAAAGTGCCACTGTTTGATCAATGTGGTATCCATTTTGTAACATGCACTCGAGAGTGCACTGCTGTATCCAGAGGTATCCATAGTGGGTTTGATACAACCCCATACATGTCACACATACTCAAGGCATCCAATATTCGCTGCAATGTGTATGTACGCCCTTATGGAGGGAAAAAGCCGGTGTACAGGCTCATCTATATAAATTTCTAGACTTGGTAAGGTGCCAAATGGCCATGTGTATTGTAGGAGAGTAGGATCTGCTTCACATGGGTACCCCCACTTTTTGCTGATGCTTCACTGTTTTTCGACATTAGTCTGGCTGGGGCCCTGCTAATCAGAACCCCAGCCTAGCTGCTTCCTCTCTAAAATGGTTTCCATGTGCCTTAGGCACATCTCTGATTGGGATCTGGAGTGCCCTTATAAGTCCCTAGTATATGGTATACTATGTACCAAGGGCATAGGTACCTCAGAGGCCTGCCAGGGGCTGCAGCATGTATTATGCCACCCCTGGAAGGCCATCCAAACTGACACCACAGGTCTGCTACTGCAGCCTGGGTAAGGTGGTGCAAGCACCCCTTACTGTGATATAGGTTACCTATATCACGAAATACATACACACATATAAACCTATAAGTCACTCCTAAGGCAGGCCTTATCAATCCTAAAGGCAGAGTGCATGGTTCCTATGTGAGAGGGTGCCCCTGCATGAGCAGGGCCCCTCTGCAGCGTTCGGAGACCATCTCTGATGCTGTTTGTAGTGCAGCCTGACCATATACTCTTAAGCGCATTATATCCTCGCGGTAAAATGCTAACTTTGGAATGGCTGCACCTAAACATGTCGTGTTTGGTGTCAAACATCTTGGAATACTACCCCCCGCCAATCCTGGCGGCGGGGGTAGCATTCCACCCTTCTAGAGGGAAAGACATGTTAACTCTGACGAGTCCGGTAACTTCTTTCCAGAGCCCTGGCATCACAAAATGGATGCTGCTGCCACAGACACGAGTCTGGCCTCCTGCTGCTGGACGAAACTCCGGCAGGGGAGGCCTGGACAATAGGTTTCCTGTCCCAGGGAGGGTGTGACCACCTCCCCAGACAGGATAATGTGTATTGGGGCTGGGCGGGAGCACTTTCGGGTGCTTTGAAGTCCTGCACTGGGGGCACATTTGGTGTCCCTAGTGCATACCCCAGTTCAAACCGGATCAGGGGCTTGCAGCCCCTGCTTTGGCGCGAACTGGACAAAGGGAAAGGGGTGTAGCCACCCTCTGCCCTGACCCACCCATAGGTGGGGCCACAGAGTAGTCCAACCCCTATTTTTAGAATAAAGGTAGGAACCCAGTCCTTAGGACTTTAGATTATACCTGGACGAAACTCTGACACTGAATCCTGGACCTTCGACGCTCTACGACAAGATTAGAGGACTGAAGAATCTCCCTTGGGGTCAAGGAGTGACTCCCTGCTTGGCAGGCACCAAAGAAGCATCTGTCCGGTTCGCATTACTGAAGCTCCCGTCGGACGCCGAAGTCATCGCATCACCAGAGGTGGATTCTCAGACTTCCCGAGGCTACCCTGAGTCCCCAGCAAAGCTGAGGCCCGTGGCTATCGTGGGTGACTTGAGACCGTGACCCCTGGACACCGAGCACATTTGCAAGTGCACCATCTTCTGGGTCTCCCAAGAAGTCGTGCTTTGGGCTCCCAGTAGCCCTAGCCTCCAGTACCACCTGCACCGAAGATCACTGGCCCCCACTCCACGAGTGTCCTGCAAGCCAGCTCCACGTGCGGCGTCACGAGGCTCCTTCACGGTCGCTAGCCCGTTGGCTAGTAGCCCTTAACGAAGGCCAATCTTTTCCTTACTTGGCATCCTGGTTGCTCCAGGCCTGCCCTCACTTACCCTCGCTGGGTGAGTTCCACAGACCTTGCTGGTCTGCACCATCGACGATCTACATCTTACTCGAGACTTGCCGTTGCCTAGGCTTGTTGGGTCCAATCCGGTCGCCGACACCTCAGCACTCGACAGACATCGAGCACCAGCCCGAATCCTGCTCCTGGTCGCCGACAACGCCTCCCGGACCTCGTGGCTGAGGAGTCAAGACGACCGTCAACGCACCTGAAGCACTCGACATCGGTGGGCATCTGTCCATCGCCTTCCTGGTCACTGGCTAGTGACCCAGACTCTGTCCCCTCTGCTTTCAGGTTCACCAGAACTCCGATCCACTCTTGGATCCACCTGGACACTTTTCTCTTGGCCGCCAGCAGCACTTTGCAGCAGATCGCCATTCGAATCGACGACGAAACCCGACCCCGAAAGGCACCTATGCACCCGGCTTCCCTGGGTGAGGTAACACGAGTACTCCGGTGCTCCCGTGGGTAGAGACTCTTCAAAGTCCTAGATCTCAAAGGGTTTTGTCCTAGTCCTCTTCTAAGTGTCCCTTTCCTCTATTTTCCCGATCCCGACTTTCTCCATAGAAGTTAACGGCGTATCGCGGTTGTGTATTTACACTGCACGCGTCTCCCGTGGGTCCCCTGTGTCACTACCTTGGGTGGTTCCTTGGGGTCCAAGCACTTCTAGAGGCTCTAGGCCTAGTGTCTAGTTCAGTCGTGGTTCGCATACCACTTTATTGGTATATGGTTTGGTACGCCCCTAGGGCCCAAACGTGTATTTGTGCTATTATTGTGATTTAAGATCTTATAACTTATGTACTTGAACTCTAGCCTCATAAAGAGACTAGAGGGTGTGTTTAGTAATAAATACATATATTTTGAATATATACCTGGTGTGGTGCTCTTTCATTTGGTCACTCAAGAGATTATAGACTGGTAAAACAAGCTGCTTTACATTCCTTCAAGACTTAGCCTGAAGGCTGCTCTCCATAGCTACCACTAGGATAGCTTTCAATAAGGTTGTCTTTAACCAACCTACCATAAGAGTCGATTTGGACTGGTGCAAGGTGCCCACTATAATTAGTGGACAGCATATGCCAGGCCAACTTCTCACATGTATCACCTATTCTCCATCCCTTTGTTACAAGCACGTCTAATGCGCCTTGAGGTTTGAAATGTGATTTGTAATACAGTCAAACGTACGGGCATGAGTATGCGTCCTGGCACAGGTTCAGAAGTTAACCTCTGAGTGACTGGCAGTCCTATCATTTGCATTATTGCATATAAATGTGCGCTAGCGCGTCTAATCTGCTATTGGCATGGTGCTCCAGCGTCCTGAACCCAAGAAATCTGTGTCAATAGCATCGGGCGTGGATTCTGCTTCCGTTGTGGTGCTCAAAATGCTAAACTGCAGGTTCCCTTTCTCCTGTGTATTGCGGTCACAACCTCTACCAACACCCAGTAGTCCACAATTGAGTTTATAGAAAACAAAAAATGAAGTGATCAATACCCTAAATTCAACCCAGTATACAAAGAGATAGTTAAATTATGGAAACAAATCTCTTATCTGTCTGGTCTGGCCCTCCACCGTGATGATTGAAGAAAAGGTTAGGGGGGTACGTAGGAGCTGGCCCCTTCCTTTTCTCCTGTGGTAAAAGAAAAATAATACATTCATGAGAACTCTCACAATGTGGATTAAGATCCTCTACAAATCAGAAGCCAAATATATACTATATACTGTAGTGGATAGCATACAGTCTAGAATGTTATATACAATTAAAACAAATGACAATAGCAGTTTATACAGTAGAATTATTCTTGTAGGTGGATACTCATTTCTTCGTCCTGGTTAAGCCCGTCCGGGCTTTTAGTTTGTAAATCAATTATATGCCAGGATTCTTTCTTGCGTAGCTGTAAAACTCTATTCCCTCCCCTGTGTGTTTGCTCAATCTGTTCTATTGCAAAGAAAGTGAGGAGGGAATTGTTAGAGAGATGGTACTCAGCAAAGTGTCTGGCCACTGGGTAATGGGGGTCCTTATTGCTAATGGCCCTCATATGGTCCAGCACTCTTTTCTTGGTGGCTAGTGTGGTGCTGCCTACATATCTCTTTTTACAGGGACATTCTAAGATGTAAATGGTAAATATAGTACCACATGTCAAGAATTGCTTAATAGTTTTTTCCCCTGTAGGTGTGTGATATGATTTTCTCATCGTGCTGTTCCTACAGGCCTTACAGTGACCGCAGGGAAAAAATCCCTGCAGGTCAATCTTCGTGTTCAGACGTATGTTGGTAATGTCCCCTTTCACCAGGAAATCTCTGAGATTTCTTCCTTTTCTGTATGTTATACATGGTCTCTTTTGTATGGTGTGACCTATGGTTGGGTCACTTGAAAGGATATTCCAACTGTGATTAAGAATTTTCAATATTGTTTTGGATTCTCTTTTGTACGCGAGAATTACTCTGGGTGTAGTGTCCTCCTCATTGATAGGTTTATCCAACAGTGTTTCTTCTCTTTTGATTTTGCTTACTTTCTCTTTAGCTTTGGACAGCACCCAGTTCGGGTACCCACTCTCTCTCTGAACCTCGACATCATGTTTTCTTGTTCTGCAAGAAAATTTTCCTGTGAACTACAGTTTATCCTTGCTCTCAGAAGCTCACCGAATGGAATACTCCATTTGAGTGTTTCTGGGTGGCTGCTGAAAGCATGGAGAAGACTGTTCCCCGTTGTGGCTTTTCTGTGGAGTTTGGTATTAAGTTGGTTATTTTGTATCTCGACTACTACATCAAGGAATTCAATCTGTGTCCTGCTCATGTTGTATGTAAGATTGAGGTTGAAGGTGTTGGCATTGAGTTCAGTAATCATGTTTTTCGCACTTTCCTCACTTCCCTTCAACACCACAAACAGGTCGTCGATATACCTGTACCATCTGATCACCTTATTGCTGTCTGCCTCTGGGTTAAGTTTTTTGAGAACCTCCTCTTCCCATACCCCTAGGAACAGGTTGACAAAGCTAGGGGCAAAGCATGTGCCCATAGCAGTGCCAAGGACTTGTTTGTACATCGAGCCATTAAAAATAAACATGTTGTTGAGAAGACAGAATTTCATAAATTTCAACAACATTTCAGTGTGTTCTAAATAGCACAATTTCCGATTCTCAAGAAAGTATTGACAACATCGTATAACAAGTGAATGATCAATAATGGAGTAGAGGGAATTCACATCCATTGTGATCATAAGATAGTCTTCTTCCCAGGTGATGTTACTGATTTTACCCAGGAAGTCTTTGGTGTCCCTTATGTAGGAGGGAAGTCTTTCCACATAGTCTCGCAGGAAATGGTCAATATATTTAGAAATATGTTCTGAGACACATCCTATCGAGGACACAATAGGTCTACCAGGTGGTGTGTTGGGGTTCTTATGGACCTTCTGCAGCAGGTAAAAGATGGGAGTTCTAGGATGGTCACATTTCAAGTAACGGTATTCTTCCCATTGGAGGATACCTTTATCTTTGTACTCTGTGAGCATATTCCAGATATTTACTATGCTCGCATTATATTCCTGTATATTGGTTTTCACATAGAATCTAGTGTCTTCCAGTTGTCTTTGTGCTTCAACAATGTATGCAGACCTGTCCCATAGCACAATACTCCCCCCTTTGTCGGCAGGGCGGATGATTATATGCTCATCATCGGACAGGGATTTGATTATTTTCCACTGTTCTTTCGTGAAGTTCGAGGGGGCATTCTTGCATTTTTGTTTGCGAAATTTTATCAGCTCTTTAGCGACTGTCTCGTGGAAAGCATCGATATTATCGTGTGGCATGGCTGGAAGGAAAATGGATTTCGGTTTAAAACTAGTATTAGCAGGTTGGTCAGTTCTGAAATTAGTTTGTTCCTCGGTAGGGTCTAGACCTGCTTCTTGATAAAGGTCTTGCATTGCCAGTAATGCCTCCCTGTCTTTAATGCAAACAAAGGTATTCTGTTCAATCATGTTCGTTTCGTCAGAGCGCGTTTGTTCATGCCCACCTTTCAGAGTCTGACATTTTTTCAATTTGACCTTTCTTATAAATTTGAAAATATCAACTCTGGTCTCAGGAAAGTTGAAAGTTAGTAGGACGAAAGGAAAGGCCTAAACAAAGGGTACGTTTCTCAATCATTGATAGTGGTCTGTATGATAAATTAATGATGGTTTTATTTACCATGTTGTCATCCATCATTTTTGTGTCTTCTGGCCCATTTGTCTGGTTCCCATAAGCCGTTTTCCTCTTCCTCTGCCCCTCTTGCTTTCTGTCGCTTTCGCTTCCTTCTTCTCCAGTTCCTTTTGTCCTACTAACTCTTTCAACTATCCTGAGACCAGAGTTGATATTTTCAAATTTATAATACAGATTGATGGTCAAGTGACCATATAATGACCAGTTAAAAGGCTCTTCCCATAAGGACTCAGAGATATATATATATATATATATTATCTACTGGCGGTCGCCAGTAGATAGTTATAGTTAGGACCTATTTTCCATAGGAAATCTGCACCATTCTATTTGAAATAACTTTGGCGCCGGTTGACAAATCTTCGCGAAATTTTCCAACTTGTTGGGGCGCTCCGGTCCGCTCCTATCCTGAAAGTCTCGGGGTGATTCGGCAAGCGGGGGCCGAGAAAAAAGGGTTGTCCCAAAACGTGTTTTCCCCATGCAATTTTCCATAGGAACCTTTAGTCGCAGCTACAGCCCGAACTGCTGAACGGAATTACACCAAATTTGCCAAAAAGGTAGCCCTTGGTTCAGGGTCGTGCCTTTGGCTTAAATGGTGTAAATCCGTTCAGTAGTTCCTGAGAAATTTGAAAAGAAAACACATATATATCTGGGCGGAGCCTAACCACACATGTCATCGTGAGATCTGATTGGCTGTCAGCACTTCATCCTGGAATTGCTGGCAGCCATCTTGGGACCAATATAAATGATAGTACCCCATTGAAATGCATTGTAGTGAATCGAAGATTTTGAGGGTTACCAAAAGGAGAACTATAAAGGGTGATAACAGACTTTAGTTACATTAGAATTCATTTGATGATGGTACCATACTAATTTCAGGAATTGTGGTGTGTTCTAAGGTGATTTTACCCTGTGAAAAACCTTCTGCTGGGATATCATGAATCATGTTTGAGAGAAACTATTTTCACATGCTTGTCCCATACAGTTTTGGAAGGTGCTCCAGAAGCTAAAATAAGAGCATATTTTCTGTAAATTCACATTATCTTTCTCAGTCATGTGAGAATGAAGTCTGACATTCTCAGTAAAACATGTACATCCAACAAGGTCAGAGACTGTCAGTTGATTCCTTTGTGTTCTACTGCAGCTTCCCAGAGTGTTCTAAAGAACAACTAGAGTGCTAACAGCCTTACTTATGACAAAAGTATGGCACACCTGAAGCCATCTTGATTGGAATAAACTAGTAACACTTAAAACATTTAATTTAAAAAGGAACAAAATGATGGGGTTCATTTTGTCATAGAAATTATGGTTAGTGCTGTAGAAAGAAAAATAAGTGCTAAAACACTACCCCCAGCACGACACCCTACACTACCCAAACATAACTGCACTACCCTAAACCCTAAAACACTACCACCAGCACGACTCCCTACACTACCCAAACACCACTGCACTACACTAAACCCTAAATATACCCCCAGCATGACCACCCACACTACACAAACACCACTGCACTACCCTATACCCTAAAACACGACCCCCTACACTACACAAACACGACTGCACTACCCTAAACCCTAAAACACTACCCACAGCATGACCCCCTTCACTACACAAACACCACTGCACTGCCCTAAACCCTAAAAACACTACCCCAGCACTACCCCTACACTACCCAAACACCACTGCACTAACATAAACCTAAAACACTACCCCCAGCACAACCCCCTACACTACACAAACACCACTGCACTACCCTAAACCCTAAAACACTACCCCCAGCACGACTCCCTACACTACCCAAACACCACTGCACTACCCTAAACCCTAAATCTACCCCCAGCACGACCCTACACTACCCAAACACCACTGCACTACCCTAAACCATAAAACACTACCCCCAGCATGACCCCTACACTACACAAACACCACTGCACTACCCTAAACCCTAAAACACTACCCCAGCACGACCCCTACACTACCCATACACCACTGCACTACCTAAACCCTAAAACACTACCACCAGCACGACCCCCTACACTACTGCACTACCCTAAACCCTAAAACAGTACCCCCAGCACGACCCCCTACACTACCCAAACACCACTGCACTACCCTAAACCCTAAAACACTACCCCCAGCACGACCCCCTACACCCCCCAAACACCACTGCACTACCCTAAACCCTAGAAAAGAAACCCCCACCCCATGCCCAATCCCCCTTACCTCTCACTCCTCATGGTTCCTCTCTCCTCGTGGTTCCTGCTTCACGTCATCCCTGAGGGGCGGTGCACGTCGTTGTGAGGAAACAGAACAGCCTCTGTTTCCTTACAACGACATGGATCGTCTACATGTTTTTTAGAACGCATGGTCATTTACCATACATACCTTTACAACAAAATTCGTTGTAAAGGCATGCGTGGTAAATGACCATGCGTTCTAAAAAAATGCGTAGTAATGACTTTGTGATGTACAACGCATGCGTAGTAATGCATGGGTTGTGATGGTATCGCAAAGTAAAAAAGTCGTTGTAACGGCTGTTTACCGATCGAAGCTGGCCCCTGTTCTTCAGTGAGACGTTTATTTGATTAATTAGGAGGAAGGAATGTGGTTTTTTACCGAAAAGTGCATTCCCGGCTGTTGTATTGTGAAAGTGTCCGCGTGGCCTGGATTCACTTCCGGTGAGAGAGTGGAAGAGTCTGTTTGGATCTAAAGGAGTTCTGTTGTTGGACGGGGCCGGCGCGACATGTCATCCAGAAAACATAGCTAATGGAAAGCGTCCTCCCTGAAGTGTGGAGCAGTGCCATGAGAGGTCAACGAGTGTGCTTCCCACCGCAGTATGACCGTACCGCGTGACCCATGTGCCGCCTCCAGGGTACGGGAGGCAGAAGCGGCATCGCAGGTCCTCTTGAAGACCGTTGTAGCACTAATTCTACATTTTGGTACTAGGGCATTTTAACTTCGTTGTTCCTGCCAGATACAAAGAGAAGATCCTGTGTTATTCAGTGCCCTCGTTACCTTTTTTGTGGGTTGTGGTGCTTGTCACTTCACTGCCCCGCCGGTGCACACGACTGGGCACCCCACCTTGTGTGCCATCTGCAGGGCCTCTGCCCTCGGATCACTGGTTTCGGTTTCTGGAGTGGCAACATAAACAGTTGCTCCCAAAGGACTAGCCTGAATACTTAGGTGAATATCCCCTGCACCAGCATTCCATGGAAATTCTTTCCTAGCTCTCCCACGTCAACGAGCACGGCTCCGCTCGCGACACCGTATGACGTCATCGGAGCCATAAGAGGACCTCGTCGGTGTGCTGACGTCAGTTCCACCCATTTTTTCCGTGCCACCGAGGCAAACAGGGGACCGAGACATTTTCACATGTATACATAGTATAATAAATATATATATATATATATTCACTGAAAAAACCATAGGTTTCAGGCACGTTATAGTTAGAAATTAGCATTTAAAAACCTTAGAAATTCACTGAAAAAACCATAGGTTTCAGGCACGTTATAGTTACAAATTAGCATTTAAAAAACCTTAGAAATTCACTGAAAAAACCATAGGTTTCAGGGGCGTTATAGTTAGTTGGACATTTCACTCGTACAAAACCATAGAAATTCCCCCGTTATAGTTAGTTCAGCTAACTATAACTTGCGTGCTCCACAATGCACTGCTGATGACGTCACATATTACATCACTCATGACATGGTCAGTGACATCACTCATGACATCACTGATGACATCATCCAGTGAATGTGTGTTTTTCTGAAAATTAAATATGTTTTATATATGTATATCTCAAGGTCGATGGAAGAATAAATGGGTATATAAGTGTCTAAATGGATGATTTTTTTGTAAAATGTATTGTATAACTGACTAAGTGTATCTTAGTGAATACATGGGTTAGTGAGTAATGTTTAAATATGAAAATATCTGTATCAGTCTCTCACTTTGTGTATAAGTGGCTACATGGGTTGGTGAGTAGCTACATGAGTGTCTATATGGGTTATTAGTTGGTTTTTTGAGTATCAGTATGAGTGTCTGAGTGTCTGTATGGTTCGGTGGGGGGTATTACTTAGTGCATAGATGAATGAGTGACTCACTGTTTGTTTGTGTTGAAGACAGCATGTGTGCAGGACTGTATAGGTGGATGAGTATGTGTATGGGTGTGTTAGTGAGTGAATGACTGTCTCAATAGTGTCTTTATGAGTAACTACATATGTTTTAAACTAGTATATGTGAGTATTGGTGTATATAAGTGAGTATATGTGAGAGTGAGAGATTGGAAGAGTTCCTGTACAAATAAGTAGGTGTTTCTATAAGTGATTGTTTAAGAGAGTAAGTATGTGTAAGTTTCTGTAGAAGTAAGTGTGGTAGTGTGTGTATAACTGTATATGCAAGTAAATGGATGTTTGATACTTTGTTTGCATGTGTGACTGTGTGTGAGTAACTCTATGGATGAGTGGCGGTGTGTAACAGGATGTATAGGTGTATGAGTACATATGATGAGTGAGTACATGTATGAGTGACTATAGGGACTGTTGGTGAATGAGTGGATGTGTGTGTAGATCTTGGAATTAATGAATAGGTGTGTTGTAACTGGTATTGGTATGTCCATTGTTTTGAAAATGTTAGTTTGTATTTTTGAGTGTGTGTATCAAAGGTTATATTAGGGTGAGAGGAGGTCTGCCACTCTATCACAAGGATGATGTCATCAGTGATGTCATTTGAGATGTCATCAGTGATGTCATGAGTGATGTCACTGACCATGTCATGAGTGATGTAATATGTGACGTCATCAGCAGTGCATTGCGGGCGCGCGAGTTATAGTTAGCTGAACTAACTATAACGGGGGAATTTCTATGGTTTTGTACGAGTGAAATGTCCAACTAACTATAACGCCCCTGAAACCTATGGTTTTTTCAGTGAATTTCTAAGGTTTTTAAATGCTAATTTCTAACTATAACGTGCCTGAAACCTATGGTTTTTTCAGTGAATATATATATATATATATGTATATATAGATATATATATATATATAAAAAAATCGTCTGGCGGTCGCAAGTAGATAGTTATAGTTAGGTCCTAGTTTCCATAGGAAAAGCGTTTTTTCTTTTCCCAATCTTTGGCGCCGGTTGACGAATCTTCGCGAAATTTTCAAAACTTGTGGCCCGCTCCGGTCAGCTCCTATCCTGAAAGTTTCGGGGTGATTCGCTAAGCGGGGGCCGAGAAAAAAGGGGGGTCCCAAAACGTGTTTTCTCCATGTTATTTTCCATAGGAAACTTTAGACACGGCTACAGCCCGAACTGCTGAACGGAATTACACCAAATTTGGCAAAAAGGTAGCCCGTGGTTCAGAAAGAGCCCTTTTTGTTAAATGGTGTAAATCCGTTCAGTAGTTCTTGAGAAATTAAAAAAAAGAGGGCGAAAAATGAATTTCCCATAGCAAACTTTAGACACGGCTACAGCTCGAACTGCTGAACGGAATTACACCAAATTTGGCAAAAAGGTAGTGCTTGGTTCAGAAAGCGCCCCTTTTTTTAAATGGTGTAAATTCGTTCAGTAGCTGCTGAGAAAATCAAAAGTTTCGATATCTAGAGGCACGGAGGATCCGCGGACCCTCCTGACCACGAGCTTTATTCTAATTGGCTGTCAACACTCCAAACCAGGAAGTGTTGGCAGCCATCTGGTGACTCGGTAGAACCGAGTCACAAGAAAACAGGGAAACAAATGCGAAAAACAAGAAAAGGGGGCAGGGTAGAAACACCCTGACCCCCTAGGCCTGCTCAGGGGGTCCCACAAGGACCCCCAGGGCCAAAAAAAGATTTTATTTTTTTTTAAACCGGCAATATCAGCGAATCCTGCAGTGAAAATAAAAAAAATGAAGCGCGGACTCCGCGCTTCGTTGTATTGAAGCCCCCGGGTGGGCCAGGTCCCGGGGGCACTGAAAAAATGTGTGGGGGGCCCCCACACTGCCCTGGGGACCGCCACCTCTGGGGCTAATTTTTAAATGTGTGGGGGGGCCTCCAAGGCCCCCCCAAGCCCCGGGGACCGCCACCCGCGGGGCTTTCATTAATTATTTGCGGGGGCACACGGCCCCCCCGCAGCCCCGGGACCACCACCCCCGGGCTTTTAAAAAAAAAAAAATCCTGTGGGGGGGCTCGAGCCCCCCACACACCCTGGGGACCGCCACACTCCCCGGGGCACTAACATGCAAATTTGGGGGTCCGTTACGGAGCCCCGGGGACCACCACCTCACCGGGGCTGTGCACCCGATGAGGGGGGGGCCGCGCAGCCCCCCCCTGGAGCCCATGATGGCCCTGGAGACCGCCACCCCCCAGGGCCGGCTCCTGCATTGTCCCGGGGTGCCCACCCCCGGGACACTGCTGTTTGCAATGGCAGGGCGGGAGCCTCGCGGCTCCCGCCCTGTCATAGCAAACTGTGGTTTGGGTTTTGGAAGAGAGAGCAGGAAACCTGCTCTCTCTTCCAAAATCCAAACCAGATTGCTTTTCCACACGGGGCGCTGCATGTCAGCAGCTCCCCATGTGGAAAAGCAATGCCGGCTCCTGCAGGACGCGGGGAGCCGTTGGGACCGTGGGGGCATTGGGGCTCCCCCCACGGTCCCCAACGAAAAGGCCAGGCCCCGGGGGATGGGGTCCCCGGGGCCAGGAGTGGCCTGGGAGGAGGGCCACTTAATCCCCCAACTTAAAACGCGCCACGGGACGCGTTTGCACAGTGGTGAAGGGAGGGGGCGGGGCCTGAGGTGACATGTGTGCAAACACGCCCTGTGGCGTGTTTTAAGTTGAGGATTAAGTCCCCTTGAATCCTGAGGGTCCCTGGGGTCCAACTATCCCACCAGGTACCTCCAGTAAGCGCCACAGAGCTGCGTTGCAGAGAGGTGTAAAAAGGGCGTGGCCTCGGACCACCTCTCAGCAATGCAGGCCTGTGGCGCTTACTGGAAGTACCTGGTGGGCTAGTTGGGCCCCAGGGACCTCAGGATTCAAGGTGACGTAATCCCCAACTTAAAATGCACCACGGGGCGCGTTTGCACAGTGGTGAAGGGAGGGCGGGGCCTCAGGTGACATGTGTGCAAACACGCCCTGTGGCGCATTTTAAGTTGGGGAATTATTCCCCTTGAATCCTGGGGGACCCTGGGGGCCAACTAGCCCACCAGGTACCTCCAGTAAGCGCCACAGGCCTGCCTTGCAGAGAGGTGGTCCGAGGCCACGCCCCTTTTTATACCTCTCTGCAACGCAGCTCTGTGGCGCTTACTGGAGGAACCTGGTGGGCTAGTTGGACTCCAGGGACCCTCAGGATTCAAGGGGACTTAATCCCCCAACTTAAAACGCGCCACGGGGCGTGTTTGCACAGTGGTGAAGGGAGGGGGCGGGGCCTGATGTGACAAGTGTGCAAAAGCGCTCCATGGTGCGTTTTAAGTTGGGGGATTAAGTTCCCTTGTAGCCCACCTGGTACCTTCAGTAAGTGCAACAGAGTTGCGTTGCAGAGAGGTGTAAAA
Organism: Calotriton arnoldi; assembly: GCA_963921515.1. Lineage (NCBI taxonomy): Eukaryota > Metazoa > Chordata > Amphibia > Caudata > Salamandridae > Calotriton > Calotriton arnoldi. The sequence goes on along the minus strand of CAWUFW010012315.1, from coordinate 81,545 downwards.
AGGGGCGTGGTCTCGGACCACCTCTCTGCAACGCAGCTCTGTGGTGCTTACTGGAGGTACCTGGTGGGCTAGTTGGGCTTTAGGGACCCTCAGGATTCAAGGGGACTTAATCTCCCAACTTAAAACACGCCACGGGGCGCGTTTGCACACTTGTTACATCAGGCCCCACCCGCTCCCTTCACCACTGCAAACGGGCCCTCTGGCACGTTGTAAGTTGGGGGATTTAGTCCCCTTGAATCCCGAGGGTCCCTTGTATCCAACTAGCCCACCAGGTACCTCCAGTAAGCTCTACAGAGCTGCGTTGCAGAGAGGTGTAAAAAGGGGAGTGGCCTTGGACCACCTCTCTGCAACGCAGCTCTGTGGCGCTTACTGGAGGTACCTGGTGGGCTAGTTGGCCCCCAGGGACTCTCAGGATTCAAGGGGAATTAATCCCCCAACTTAAAACCCGCCAGGGGGCGCCTTTGCATAGTGGTGAAGGGAGGGGGCGGGCCTGATGGGACATGTGTGTACTTATCCAATCACTCCGCCAAAACACAAGCACTTATAAATTTACCATGCACTCTCCTTGCAGTACTCTAATCATCCAGTCTCTACCCATGTACTCATGCAATGACCCAGGCACTGCTACAATACCCTGAGCACTACTGATGCAGTCCAGCCATCACCCTGTCACTACCCATGCACTCCTCCAATCACCCAACCAGTTCCATGTCCTTATCCAATCACTCTGCCAAAACATAAGCGTTTATAAATTCACCATCCACTCTCCTTGCAGTACTTTAATCATCCAGTCAGTACCCATGTACTCATCCAATGACCCAGGCACTAACTCATGGCAAATACAGAAGAGGTCATGCTAATCACAGGGGTACCCCAACGCATAGTGTTCCCTAGTGTATGTAGGTGTTTTCACTGTATTCTAAGTGTCTTTTAGCATAGCACTGGCTCTAGGGCCGGTTAGTCAGAGTCAGTTACCACCAGTGCCCGTCAGCAAAAAGTTGGGGGCACAGGAGGACTTTCTGCGCCTCTGTTGGTTCTTTCTGCACATCTCTTGCTTCTTCTTGCACTTTTCTTCGTCTTTCTGGACTTCTGTTGCCTCTTTCTGCATTTGTCTTGCTTCCTTGTGCGCTTTTCTTCCTCTTTCTTCACATGTCCTACCTTTGTAGGCATAGTTAGAAATTAGCATTTAAAAAAACCTTTGAAATTCACTGAAAAAACCATAGGTTTCAGGGACGTTATAGTTAGAAATTAGCATTTAAAAAACCTTTGAAATTCACTGAAAAAACCATAGGTTTCAGGGACGTTATAGTTAGAAATAAGCATTTAAAAAACCTTAGAAATTCACTGAAAAAACCACAGGTTTCAGGGACGTTATAGTTAGTTGGACAGTTCACTCGTACAAAACCAGAGAAATTCCCCCGTTATAGTTAGTTCAGCTAAGTATAACTCGCGCCCCCGCAATGCACTGCTGATGACGTCACATATTACATCATTCATGACATGGTCAGTGACATCACTGTTGACATCTCAAATGACATCACTGATGACATCATCCACGTGAAAATCTGATGCACCTCCTCACACTCTAATATAACCTTTGATACACCCACTGTAAAATACAGAGTACCATTTTCGAAACCATCAACACACCAATACCAGTTACTACATGCGCACTCACTGATTCCTAGGTCTACACACACATCCACTCATTCACCCATACAATCACTCATACATGCAGTCACTCATCAATACAACACTATCATATGCACTCATACACCTATACAGACACTCACACACCGCCACTCATCCATGGAGTTACTCACACACCTAGTCAGTCATGCAAATAATCCATCACACTCCCATTTACTCACCTATACAGATACTAACGCATACTTACTCTCTTATATAATCACTGATACAAGTACACACTCATCCATACAGCCACTCTCACAATCACTGACTCTCACGGATCGTCATTTATACTCCAACTCTCACATACACTGCCTTTTCCCTATGTCGTTACTTGGACATGTACCACTGAGACATCTATTCACTCACCAACACACCCATACACACACTCACCCACCCATACAGCTGTTTCCACATGCACTCTTGAACCCATACACCCAGTGAATCAACCACTCATACATCTATGCACAGAGTCACACACCTCCCACCCACCCACACACAGTCTCCCATACAAATTCTCAAGCAACCAATCAATAACCGATATACACACTCATGTAGCTACTCACCAACCCATGCATTCAGTAAGACACATTTAATCACTCACTTATACAGTCAGTCATGCACATACTAAATCATCCATCCAGACACTTATACACCCACTCATTCTTCAATACACCTTGGCATATATATAATACATATTTAAACTTTACAGAAACACACAGTAACTGGATGATGTCATCAGTGATGTAATTTGAGATGTCATCAGTGATGTCATCAGTGATGTCACTGACCAGGTCATGAATGATGTAATATGTGACTTCATCAGCAGTGCATTGCGGGGGCGCCAGTTATAGTTGGCTGAACTAACTATAACGGGGGAATTTCTCTGGTTTTGTACGAGTGAAATGTCCAACTAACTACAACGTCCCTGAAACCTGTGGTTTTTTCAGTGAATTTCTAAGGTTTTTTTAAACGCTAATTTCTTACTATAACGTCCCTGAAACCCATGGTTTTTCAGTGAATATATATATATATATATATATATATATATACACACATATACACACACACACACACACACAAAAACCATCAAAATATAAGACATAGAATAACAAAATATATTTTGATTAATGTAGACAATGCATAAAATTTAAAAAAACACTATAAACAGTCAAATTCAAAAATATAAACAAATAGTGTAAAATATAAAAATAAAACAATGAATGCTATAAACTCTATTTAACCAACATTATGAGAACTATTGGAGTCTAAGAATATTAATTATACTATTCTCACTCTAATTTATGCTACGGTAGGGAAAGTTTTGGACATCGAAGGGGTACAATTAACTATTCTCACTCCAGCCTGTGCAACAGTAGGGAAAGCGTTGCATTGTGGAGGGATGAAATTTACTGTTCCCACTCCAAAGAGCATGTCTGAAAGGGAAGTGTTGGAGCTAGGAGGGGTAAAATTTACTATTCCTATTCCAGTTTGTGCAACAGTAGGGAAAACATTGGACTTTGGAGGGGGGGTATTTACCATTACCACTTCAGTCAGCACAACAGTAGGAAAGTGTTGTACGTAGGAGGGGTAAGATTTATTATTCTAACTCTAGTCTGTGCAACAGTAGGGAAAGCATTAGATTTCAGAGGCGTAAAATTTACTATTCCCACTGCAGTCAGCACAACCGTAGGGAAATTGTTGGACTTTGCAGGGATAACATTTACTATTGCCTCTCGAGTCTGAAAGTAGGGAAAGCGTTGGAGTTTAAAGGGGCAAGATTCAAGATTCCCACTCCAAACAGCACAACAGTAGGGAAAGTGTTGGTATTGCAAAGAGGCTACTTTCACTATTCCTACTGCAGTCTAAACAAGAGTAGGGAAAGGATTTAACTTCAAACACATAAGTTACACCATGAATGTAAAAATATTAAACTCTTAATATAAAAAATAATAATTAACATAAATATATCTTTGTATGTACTAAAAGAGTAATCCATTTAGATAATTACTATTCAATAAAATAATTAGCAATTAATAATTATTATTCAATTATAAATTAATTAGCTTCCCACCTTATACCTCTACGAACCTAGATAACTTTATAAATAAGTATTCCATAATTTACATATTTAAAATAAATTAAATAATTAACAATTAATAATTATTTTAATTACTCAGTTAGCTTACCAGTCTAGACCCCTACTAACGTAGCAGCCCACAACTAAAATATAATTAAAATAAACAAGACTTTCATAATGTAAATAATTAAAATTCAATTAAATAATTAATTTGCAAATGATAATTAATTATTAACTTATTAACTTCCCACCCTGTACTCCTACAAACATAGCATCCCACAATTAAAATAGCACAAACCTAAATCTTTATTCCATATTTTACATAATCAAAACTTAATTGCAAATTAATTAACTTCCCACCCAAGAACCCTACAAACCTGACAGCTTGCAACTAAAATATAAGTGAAGTAAATAACTATTCTATAAATTACATAGTTAAATAATTAACAATTCGTAACTAACTGTTGATTACTTCTTAATTAGCTTTCATCCTATATCCCTACAAACCTAACAATCAGCAATTACATATCTCTATAAACCCAACAACCCGTTACGACACTATAAATCACTGTACAAAAATTAGGAAAAAAATCAAAATCACTTAAAATAGTAATCTATATATTGTTTTTAAAATAACCTTTATAAAAATGATAACACATTAAATTAATATATCGACTAAAACATTCAGATAATTCAAAAATTATACTTTTAACCAATATATTATTGAAAATTATATTAACGACATCAATAATATTTAAAACAATATTTCTCACCTCAGAAAATGATATTCTAGTCAACAATATTTGTGCATCACGATGTTTGTGCATCACGATATTTATTTTTGAATGTTTCTGCCTCCCGATATTTTAGAGAGTGAAATGGCTTAGAGTGCAGAGGCATAGAGTGGAGTGGTGCAGAGTAGAGTGGAGTATGGATGGTGTGGTAGTGCACTGCCATTACAACAACACATTTTCAATTGAAATGACCATTTGTACAGTCATACAGTTTTACCAATAAAAATCCATAGTGCAGAAACAATAATGTGTGGCAATATTATCACCTTGTGTATTGACTTGTTTTGATTGTATTAAAATATTTGTTTTTACCACACTTCAGAATTACAAAAAGTGCTTTATTTGTGCTTCCCTATTTCTGATATATTCTGAAATATCTGCGCAGTTCATTTACAGACATTGAAACTTTGTTGTGTGCCAGAAAAAAAAGCCTTTCTTTCACAGCAAGATTGCCACATAAATCTTCTCACTTTGAAGTCAGAGAAAGAAAAGTAAACAGCAAGCTCGCTTGGAAGACCGAGTCTGACATTTGACCTCTGTCTTTGAACTCACAGCAAATGTAACAAGATAGGAATGGTTTATAGAAATGAAGCGCTCTGAAGGATACAGTGAATAGGCATTGCTCCATGCAAGGGGCAAACTCATGCTGGGCAGCCTAAAACAACTAAAGCCAGCAAATACAAAGCAAGCAAATGTGAGATACAAACCACACAGCCAACGGTAAGCATTGGGCGGAATGCATTCCCTGGGAATCTTTCCGAATGTCCCCAAGATGTATTTAGCTAACCTGACAGCTGCAGTGTCTGCTATTCTTCGTCCTTGAAAAGAAGTGGAAGCTGAGACTTTCTTTCTTTTTGTTTTGGCTAGGAATTAAGGACAGCCAAATGCTATTGTGATATAGGTGTCACTTAAAGTTAAGAGTTGTCTCAAAGAATGGGGACGAGGATGTAATAGATTTTTCTGATATACTTGTTTCGAAAGGAAAATGTGTAACCTTATATTCCCATGGAGAGCACTGCTGACTATAAAACAATTGAGGTAGGAACCGGAATATTATACCTGTATTTATACTTCTGCTCCCTTGATCATTTTGGAGTAAACAATGGCTCTTAATAATTGAATGAGGTGATTTCTTTCCTTAATAAATCATTGTTTAAGTGTCAGTTTCAAAGACCAGAAAACTTTTATAAGCCACTTGCAACAGATCAACTCTTGTCCCCTGCACAGTTGTCTAAACAGAATTTGTTCCTCTTAAACCTTCACATAACTGAATAGTGTGTTAGTCACATAGGATCATATTACCTGTTGCCTGGAACGATCTAGCTGAGCCTGGTACAGCCCCTGTAACAACAAAAGCCCCAGTGTTTCCAGAACCTGCATTACTGGGTCTGCAAATACTAAAGTGGGTAACTGCTTTGCTCTCAGGGGATTTACATTGGTAAACATAAGCAATGAATAGCCCCGCCCACGTGCGGGGATCCCGGCGCACTTCTTTACAATGTATATTTTTAATTGATATTTGCCTCGCTTCAGAAAAACCAAGAATAGTCCATCATTTTTTTAAATTATTTTGCAGCTTATAAAGAAGGCTATATTGGCCAATTGGTTTAATTTTTATTTAAAAAGTAGTCTACACTATATAAAAAAAACAGACAAAATTACTAGGCGCTGTGCAATTTTGCCCTTAAAATATGTTTCACAAACACTTTTTTTTTATAAAGGAAATGGAGAAGAAAAGATAGGACAAAATAGCCACACAGGCTGCAATTCTGTAGAGATGAAAAGTTACGCTGTCCCTTTAAGGGCTTACAGACCACCAGTATCCCATCATACTCAGCAAGTGGCAGTTACCTTAATTCTTTTTTTCCGGCTCCTGGTGACAGGGTCTTGGAGCTCTGAATTTGGCCTTTTTTGGCTTTTTCTTCATAAAATCTTTCTCAGACTACTTGTTCACAACTTTACTCAATGTCTTTGAACATTTAGAGTGTTTTATGTTATTTTCTGACAAGAAACTTATTTTTCCAGGCAACAAAAATGCCATCTTTAGTTGACAAATGTCCTGTCTGTAGCAGAAAAAAGGCCAATTCAGATCCTTAAGATCTCTTTATTCTTTGCCTTCCTAACAATCACATTCCTGACAGATGTCAGCACTGCAATACTTTTCTTAGACGTACCCTGAGGGACAGAGACAAAATTTGCCTTCACGGAGCTCAAGAGCAGCGCAGACAGCAAGAGGCACAATCTGAAGGTGGGACTTCAAGAGAGCGAGGAGAGAGTCAGCCCTCTACCAGGACTCCTCCAACTCCCTCGGATGACTCCAGGAGAGGGAGAGCCGACATGAGGAGAAATCCACAAAAACAATATTGTTACAGTTCGACGTTGAGGACATCAATGGCGAAGTACAGTGACAACATCTCGCTGTTGAGAGCTGGGCCGATGTCAAGGAGGAACTGACGTTTGACGTGAAGCCACAGAAGGTCCACTTTGAAGGATTCCATGACATTGAGACACAGGGCACTCTATATCAAGAGAGTCCATGACGTTGTGGCATAGAAGACACTTGATGTTGAGAAGTCTTTCGACATTGAGACATACCAGATCTGCGGCGTGGGTCAGAAAAACTAGAGCAAGAAGGTTGCCATCAACTTCTGAGTCAGAATTCTCCAGGGTTACTCTCCATCATCGCCAGTACTCCTTCCAGATTCTCCACAACCTCCTCTATCGCATCCTCCAGCTCCTTCAGTGCCTACACCATGTGCTTCACCTTCGTCTCTCCCTCAGACAGAGGCACCTTTGGGATCTCTTTCACCGGTGAGGCGTCCAGCCTCCCCATGGAGATCTAGTCCTCCACGATCAAAATCTAGATCTCGCCACAGATCCTGATCAACAGCCACGTCCAGTTGTCGCCGTCACTGTTCTTGGCACTCCTCATCAAAACACTCATCTAGGCACAGGCACATATATTGCCTAGGTCCAGATCTAGGTCACGATCTAGGAAGTCTTTTTATTCAACTTCGTCTTCTAGCACTGAAAGATACTCACCAACTTTGATTAACTCTCCTCAGCCAAGCGTCTCAACAATTGATGACATAAATCCCTTTGGGAGCTACTCATACAAGGAGCTACGAACCTAATATTCCATTGCTTGCTACATCGGTGATATTTGAGACTCTTCATCAACATTCTGCATCTCGACCTCTTCTGCCTCTGGTTCCAGGTTTGTTAGAACCAGCTATGGATCTTTTCATCAAACCAGCTTCAGCCAAGGCAGCTCCATCTAGGCTTCAGAAACCAAAAAACCTTTGGAGCAGGACCCGTTATTCCTGCGGTCAGATCCTCCTGATTCAATTGTGATCTTGGCTTCAAGGAAAATGAATTCTACTGATCCTTCATCCACAGTTCCACCAGGCAAAGAGAGTAGGAAACTTAACTCGGTAAGACACAAGGTATGCGGCACAGCAGCTACAAACATGAAAGCTGTGAGTGCATCTGCCCTCCTCGGCAGATATAATAGATACTTATGGGACTCCCTACAACAATTTCTACATGATCTCCCAAAAGACCGCAGGCAGGACTTCATAGAAATTATGAATGAAGGCATGATGGTCTCTAATCAAGTAATCAGTGCTGCTGCCAATTCATCTTCGCTAGCCGCCCATGGTTATTGCCACGGATTAGCTTTCAGACAACATTCTTGGCTTCATCTAACAGGTCTGAAGCAGGAACCCCAACAGATGATTCTCAACTTTCCTTTCTCTGCTTTCTGCCATCTACTAACTGTGCAAAACAGGTGGTAACATGGTTTATATTAGTGAAAAATGACTGTTAATTGGCTCAGAAGGGGGAATGACATACAGGAAGCACCCTCCGATATTCCCAGATCGACATATTGTTCCCCATTCTGGGTAGAATAACTTGTGACGCCTGTTATTTGGTGCAAGGATACAGGCCGGAATCAGAAATTTCATCTGCCCAGGATTGATGAACCAAAAAATGGGTAATAGTCTTAAAACCCACCAAGCAAAGAGCGTATTCGCTCAAAATAACACCATGCACAAGTTTTCTCAAAATACCCTTTCTCCCTTCTCCACTTCCTGTCCAGCATTCACTATTTATGGTCAGACCACCGCAACTGCCTTTCCTATTCCCATGCTTTAGAAAAGCTGTGTTTTTATGCTCACAGCTTCCTCACTTTGCAAATATCCCTCCAGGTGCCAGACAAGTCCAGAAACTTTTCCATAGCAATATCTCTCCAGCATCCCCAAGTGGCTCCATGGGGCTTCTTCTTCAACTCTGGCTGCTAAATGTGACAACATGGGAGTATATTTAGCAACAACCAGTGTGTTGGTGTCTGCTCCTCTTTCAGCTCCTCATTGATGCAGGTCTGGAGCTCGGTCGGTGCTTCTCCAATAAAATGCTTCTGCTTTTGACAGTGATTCTGTTAAATATCTCCTGAAAGGTTTTCAGTGTTTAAACCGAGTCTCAGATGCTGCAAGAAAATGTCCTTGTCAAATCTGCATGTAGTGTCGGGGCTCAAACCACCACAGTTCTCTCCGCAACTCCGGCTCATTGATGCAACTGAAAGCCATCAAAGGATGGGAAGGCAAGAGATTCTGATAAAAGCCTGCATGGAGACACTGAAACTTTCACCTTCAAGTAAGTCTCCTGACAGGTAATTATCACACGAAAAAGCACCATAGGAAGGATAAATCCTCTATTTCCCTGATGAAATGGTCTCTCTCTGAGTTTTGACACTGTTTCCAGATGCCAGACTCTTCTTCAATGTATGAGGAAATCCCTACATTGAGAAAGTTGAAGACAGAATTTTTGACTCTATGGAATTTGAGGTCTTTTTGGCTGGTCGTGCTGAATTTGTTCAGGATGCCTATGATACCCAGTGAGCCACTCTCAAACGAAGATAGTTACACCTCAGAGCTAGACTCAGAGTGAGGCGTGGTCATTTATCCTACAGTCTACTGCTAAGAAGGCCTTGCATCTTCTTCAAAGAGTGCACCGCTTCTTATGTCTTCATGCTTGCTGCGCGGTAAGGAGGCAGGTACTGCTCTGCTGAGCAGAAGATGTCATTATTGCACAACTGCGGCTGCCTGGAAGGATCAGTATGCACAGTGAAACGCTGGACTGAAGAATCCACTCTTAAAGTGAAGGAGCATGGAGAAAAACGATGCCAAACTTAATGTGGTTCTTCTTATGCCTGCCCTTTTCAGGAAACAACGTTCCTCCACAGTTTGGAGCCCTTGCTCCCCTTCTGTCTACATGGGAGAAACCCTTTCTGGGCTCAGCAGTCTACAGTCAAACATGCAGACGACATGGATCTGCGTTAGGTGAGCTACAATTCTTGTTGTCAAACCCTTCATCTGAAAGTCTAGGTAGCCAAGCTTCCATATTGAAACTGAACCCAATTGCCTTTGCAACGGTGCCTCCAGATATGGAGTCAAAAATGCTGAACTTAGTTGGTCGACATGTTTTAGCCTCTGGCAGCATTGCCCTTCACATGCCAAATGCTACCTACCCCCTAGGCCGCTTTGTCCACACTCTGTGCGAACTAGCAAAATTTATTAACCAGACCATACCAAAAAGCCATTTTTCTACATGAGAAGTCATGGTGTGGATTCCTCCAAATGGATGCTGAAATGCAGACTGGATTCTACTGACAGTGCCTTCGTCCATGTGCATCGCTGTGCCGCCATGCTTGGATGCATTCCACTGTCTTCTTAGTAGACCCCTAGGCAACCCATATGGCTGTTCCCTTCAATGGAGCATGGCTCTTCAGAAAAAAGGCCGACTCCTCCCTGGAATGCTTCAAAAACAAGGGAGCCAAGACTTGCTCACTATGCTCCTTCCCGGCACAGCAATTCCACCAACAATCCTGAAAATTCCAAGGATACTCCAAGGTACAAGCCTTTCAGCAACACCAACCTTCGCATCTGCTTCCAAGCCCCAACAGATGTACTGCTCCTCTTAGGGCATGGGTGGATCTAGGAGATGCCATTAACATCAACAGCAGTAGATACAGGCCCTGCCATCATCTTCTGGCTATGCTACCTCACCACCACTTTGAACCCCCCTTTTCTCAATGATCTTGAAATGGATTGGGTCATCCAGCTAATCTACAAGGGCTATGACAATACCCTACCTTGACTTCATTCCCCATGCCTCCTCTGGATCACCCGTCCTCCACTGGGTAATGCTTCTGGTGTGCCTTGATTTTAGAGGGGCGGTCCTTGCCCTCCTGACCAAAGGAACCACGTGGCCAAAGAGTGGTGCCTCTAGAAGAAAGGGCTTGTCATTCTTCTCCCTTCTCTACCTGATCCCCAAGAAGGATGGGGTCTGCCCCTTGCTTGAGCTTCTTCACTCAAAATGGCAAGTTTAAAATGGTATCCCTATGCCAAGTTCAGTTCTGCAGGCGCTCAATGTAGGGGACTGTCAGGCATTCCTGGACCAGGATGCCTATCTACCATCTACCAATACTCCTGACCAACAGATGTTACCTGCGATTCACAGAGGGGGTTTCAGCACTATCAGTTCTCATCCAGGGGATACTCATCAATAGTCATAATCTATGAATAATCCCCACCCACGTGCGGGATCCCGGAGTATATAGAAAATACATATATACATATATATATTATCTACTGGCGGTCGCCAGTAGATAGTTATAGTTACAACCTATTATCCATAGGAAATCCGCGACATTCTATTTGAAATAACTCTCTTGCCGGTTGACGTATCTTCGCGAAATTTTCAAACTTCGTGGGGCGTTCCGGTCCGCTCCTACCCTGAAAGTCTCGGGGTGATACGTCAAGTGGGGGCCGAGAAAAAGGGGGTCCCAAAGCGCGTTTTCCCCATGCATTTTCCATAGGAAACTTTAGACACGGCTACAGCCCGAACTGCTGAACGGAATTACACCAAATTTGGCAAAGAGGTAGTTCTTGGTTCAGAAAGAACCCTTTTTGTTAAATGGTGTAAATCCGTTCAGTAGTTGCTGAGAAAATGAAAAGTAAAAAGTTAGTGATATCTATGGGCACGGAGGATTCGCGCACCCTCAGCGCACCCTGCGCGCACCGTCCCGATCACGAGCTGCATTTTAATTGGCTGTCAACATTCCGATTCAGGAAATGTTGGCAGCCATTTATCCTCGGTAGAACCGAGGGACAGAAACAAGTGCGCAAAGCGCACAAAGTGGGCAGGGTAGAAACACCCTGACCCCTAGGTTTGCTCAGGGGGTCCCACAAGGACCCCTGGGCAAAAATAATTTTTTTAAAAAATCGGCAGGATGCGCTCAGAGTGCGCGAATCCTGCCGAGAAAAAAAATCGAGCGCGGTCTCCAGCGCTCGATGTTAGTGGCCCCGGGTGGCCCAAGTCCCGGGGGCATGGTGGGAGGATAATTTAATGTGTGGGGGCCTCAAAGGGCCCCCAAGCCCGAGGACCGCCACCCCCGGGGCTTTTTAAAAAATGGTGCGGGAGGGCTCTGAGCCCTCCCGCAGCCCGAGACCACCACCTCCCGGGGCTTTTTAAAATTAATGACAACCTGTGTGGGGGGGCTCCAGCCCCCACACGCCCGAGACCGCCACCTCCCGGGGCACTAAACATTTAAATATGGGGGTCCGTTACGGACCCAGAGCCCGGGGACCACCACCTCCCGGGGCTTTGAACTGAGTGGAGGGGGCCGCGCGGCCCCCTCCTGGAGCCCTTGATGGCCCTGGGGACCACCACCCCCAGGGCCGGCTCCTGCAGTGTCCCGAGGTGCCTACCCCGGGACACTGTAGTTTGCTATGGCAGGACGGGAGCCTCGCGGCTCCGTCCTGCCACTAACAAACTGCTTTGGATATTGGAAGAGAGCAGGGAAACCTGATCTCTCTTCCAATATCCAAAGCACATTGCTTTCCACATGGGGAGCAGCATGTCAGCTGCTCCCCATGTGGAAAAGCAATGCCCGGCTCCCAAGGGACGCGGGAGCCGGCGGGACTGTGGGGGATTGGGGACCCCCACAGTCCCCAACGAGAAGGGCCAGCCCGGGGGATGGGGTCCCCGGGGCAAGTAGTGGCCCGGGAGGGGGCCACGCGGCCCCCTCCCCAAAAAGGAAAAAGGAAAAAATTAAAAAAATAGAAAGGCCAGCCCGGGAGATGGGGTCCCGGGGCCTTAAAATGGCCAGAGGAGGGGCCACGCTGCCCCCTCAAAATAATAAATAAAGAGGCCATGCCCCGGGGATGGGGTCCCGGGGCCAATACAGGCCAAGGGAAGGGGGCCACGCGGCCCCCTTCCCGATTTTTTTTGGGTAATTAAAAAAGGGGTAAGGCCCTGGGGGATGGGGTCCCCAGGGCCCAAAAACAGAAAAAAAGGAAGGGGGCCACACAGCCCCCTTCAGAGGACAAAAAAAAAAAAAAAACGATCGGGCCCGCAGGCCCGCCCCTACTTCACCACTCTGCAAGCGCGCCCCTGGCGCGTTTGCAGAAGAGAACTAAATTCACCTTGAATACTGGGGGTCCCTGGGGGCCAACTAGCCCACCAGGAACCTCCAGTATGCGCCAGGGGCTGCCTTGCAGAGACGTGTAGAGAGGCCACACCCCTTTTTACACCTCTCTGCAACGCAGCTCTGTGGCGCTTTTTGGAGGTATATGGTGGGCTAGTTGGACTCCGGGGACCCTCAGGATTCAAGGGGACTTAATCCCCCAAATTAAAACGCGCCACGGGGCGCGTTTGCACAGTGGTGAAGGGAGGGGGCGGGGCTTCAGGTGACATGTGTGCAAACAGGCCCCGTGGCGCGTTTTAAGATGGGGAATTAAATCCCCTTCAATCCTGAGGGTCCCTGAGGGCCAACTAGCCCAACAGGTACATCCAGAATGCGCCACAGAGCTGCGTTGCAGAGAGGTGTAAAAGGGTGTGGCCTCTCTACACGTCTCTGCAACGCAGCCCCTGGCGCATATTGGAGGTTCCTGGTGGTCTAGTTGGACCCTAGGGACCCTCAGGATTCAAGGGGACTTAATCCCCCAACTTAAACGCGCCACGGGGCGCGTTTGCAAAGATGTCACCTCAGGCCCCGCCCCCACCCTTCACCATTGTGCAAATATTCCTCTAAAATCAGCCGAAATAGGAATTCCGATTTACTCACCTGTTATAAGGAGAGACCTCAGTGCTGTATCTTTCAGCCCAGTACTGGTCCTGAAAAGTAATTTTAACCGTACTTACCAGTAACTTGAATTTCCTTCCATAGGCTAACATTGACTGGTTTCACTTGGAAATTCTTCTAAGTGTGGAGTTTTGGAACTTTAAAATATTCCTCTAAAATCAGACGAAATACGAATTCCGATTTACTCACCTGTTATCAGGAGAGACCTCAGTGCTGCATGTTTCAGCCCAGTACTGATCCTGAAAAGTAATTTTAACCATACTTACCGGTAACTTGAATTTCCTTCATAGGCTAACATTGACTGGTTTCACTTGGAAATTCTTCTAAGTGTGGAGTTTTGGAACTTTAAAATATTCCTCTAAAATCAGCCGAAATACGAATTCCGATTTACTCACCTGTTATCAGGAGAGACCTCAGTGCTGCATCTTTCAGCCCAGTACTGATCCTGAAAAGTAATTTTAACCGTACTTACCGGTAACTTGAATTTCCTTCATAGGCTAACATTGACTGGTTTCACTTGGAAATTCTTCTAAGTGTGATTTTGAAACATACAAATATTCCTCTAAAATCAGCCGAAATCCGAATTCTGATTTACTCACCTGTTATCAGGAGAGACCTCAGTGCTGCATCTTTCAGCCCAGTACTGGTCCTGAAAAGTAATTTTAACCGTACTTACCAGTAACTTGAATTTCCTTCCATAGGCTAACATTGACTGGTTTCACTTGGAAATTCTTCTAAGTGTGGAGTTTTGGAACTTTAAAATATTCCTCTAAAATCAGCCGAAATACGAATTCCGATTTACTCACCTGTTATCAGGAGAGACCTCAGTGCTGCATGTTTCAGCCCAGTACTGATCCTCAAAAGTAATTTTAACCGTACTTACCGGTAACTTGAATTTCCTTCATAGGCTAACATTGACTGGTTTTCAGCAAAAAAGTTTCAAAGTGTTGATTTTCACAAACTACAAATATTCCTTAAAAATCGACAGTATGACTTAAACGCATTCTTTCAACTGTTTACAGGAGATGCACCAGTGCTGGATCCAGGATCCAACACTGAGTAAGAAAAAGTAACGATAACAGTTTTTACCTGCTAAGTGAATTTCCTTCCATAGGATAACATTGGTGATTCTATGAGAAAAAGTTTCAGTGTCAACTTTTAAAATACAATAATATTCCTTAAAAATCACGACTGTAACCAAAACGCTTTTACTCAACTTTTTACAGGAGATGTCCCAGGACTGAATCTAGGATCCAGTCCTGTGGTTAGAAAAAGTAATCCATAAAGTAACTAATTGCATTTAACTAGAAATTCACATTGAGCTGAATGTTGCATTGTGTTTTAAAATGTGTTTGCCCATTGCAACAACTGTAACTACTGTACTTAAAAGTCTATTGCCTATCTGCAAAGTATTTAAACTAAAGTAATTCATTAAGAGAAAGTATTTTTGTAATGTAATGTATAATGTAATTACAATGTAATTTAAATAATAAAATATGTAAAAAAAATTGTTTCTAAAAATGTAGTAAATCAGTATTTTAAAAATTTATATAACAATTAATACATTTAAAAATTGTCATTTACAAAACCTTTGAAATTCACTGAAAAAACCGTAGGTTTCAGACATGTTATAGTTACAAATTAGCATTTAAAAAACCTTTGAAATTCACTGAAAAAACCATAGGTTTCAGGGACGTTATAGTTACAAATTAGCATTTAAAAAACCTTTGAAATTCACTGAAAAAACCATAGGTTTTAGGGACAGTTATAGTTAGTTGGACATTGCACTCGTACAAAACCCGTGAAATTCCCCCGTTATAGTTAGTCCAGCTAACTATAACTCGCGCCCGCAATGCACTGCTGATGACGTCACATATTACATCACTCATGACATGGTCAGTGACATCACTGATGACATCACTGATGACATCTCAAATGACATCACTGATGACATCATCCATGTGATAATTTCATGCATCTTCTCACACCCTAATATAACCTTTGATACACCCACTCTAAAGTACAGACTGCCATTCGCAAAACCATAGACACTCCAACACCAATAACTACATACCCACTCACTGATTCTTAGGTCTACGCACACATCCACTCACTCACCCGAACAGTCACTCATATTTACGGTCACTCAGTACAGGACTATCATATGCACTCATACTCCTATATAGACACTCAAACACCGCCACTCATCCATAGAGGTACTCACACACCTAGTCAGTCATGCAAATAATTAAACACACTACCATTTACTCACATATACAGTTATACACACACCAGCTCACTTACTCATACAAATACTAGCACATTCTTACACTCTTATACAATCACTGATACAAGCACACACTCATCCATACAGCCACTATCACAATCAGTCACTCTTGCTTATAGCTATTTATATACTCCAACACACATATATACTGCCTTTCACATATGTAGTTACTCACACATGTACCACTGGGACATACATTCACTCACTAACACACTCTTACACACACTTACCCACCCATACAGTCTATCACAGATGCACTCTTGAAACCATCCACCCAGTGAATCACCCACTCACACATCTATGCACAGAGTCGCACACACCCCTCCCACACAAACACTCAGGCACCCATACAGATACTCACACAAGCATTCAATAACTCATATAGACACTCATGTAGCTATTCTCAAACACATGCAGCCACTTACACAGCAACAGACAGACGGATACAGACATTCACCCAGTTCAGTCACTAACCCATGCATTCAGTAAGATACGTTAAATCACTCACTTATACAGTCAGTCACGCACCTACTAAATCATCCATACAGACACTTACACACCCACTCATTCTTCAATACGTCTTTTCCTATATATATTAAAAATATTTAAACTTTACAGAAACACACAGTCACTGGATGATGTCATCAGTGATGTCATCAGTGATGTCATTTGAGATGTCATCAGTGATGTCATCAGTGATGTCACTGACCATGTCATGAGTGATGTAATATGTGACGTCATCAGCAGTGCATTGCGGGGCGCGAGTTATAGTTAGCTGGACTAACTATAACGGGGAATTTCACGGGTTTTGTACGAGTGCAATGTCCAACTAACTATAACTGTCCTAAAACCTATGGTTTTTCAGTGAATTTCAAAGGTTTTTAAATGCTAATTTGTAACTATAACGTCCCTGAAACCTATGGTTTTTTCAGTGAATATATATATATATACACACACACACATATGTGAAACATATACATGCAGCCTAAAAATGTTTCCAACATGGCCGAACTGCCAAAATTACATAGGTTTGCATTGTAAGACAAATACCCTCCTAACCCATAAGGAAAAGAGGACATGCACAGAACAATTGTCATATACCAATGCCTTATTGCCACAAGGAAAACTTGTAATTGCAGGCATTCGCCTGTAGGCTGCATTGCAGAGCAATAATGAAACCAAGACAAAAAAACTGGCACCTTGCCTTTAAGGCTTCCAAGGGTTAGGGTACCGTGCCTTTAAGGCCTGCAGGAGACCCTCTGCTCCCATCATGCACCACAGGTGACAGTTAGGTCAGTTCTTTTTCCGGCTCCTTCTATGAGGATCCTGGAGTTTGAGCTCTTCAGTTTTTTGACTGAAAGATATATTTTTGATATTTCCTTCGAAATTTCGAGCATTTTCTGATACCTAGAGGTATATTCTACTGTTTTTTGGTAATTTTCCAGTCAGAATGCCTGCTTTATTTCGGAAATGTCCTTCCTGTGGCAAGAAGATAGCACTGTCAGACCCACACTCGGTGTGTATTGTGTGCCTTCCATCTTCACACAATCCTGACCAGTGTTATTGTTGGACTTGGCCCTTTTGGCAGGTTCACCCCTGAACTTTTTGCCTGTTAATGTGACCTGATATTAGTAGTTTTTGGCCTCTGCGCACTTTAGCACTGTGTCCCAGTGTAAAGTGCGTGCGCACTCTGAGTGCGTGTGGTGAGATTGTCCTGCCCTCCCATAGGAATGCATGGGGGATATGTGTGTCCATGGTAATTCCTGGTGTGAGAGGAGTGCAAGGGCGAGTTTAGTATGTGCGAACTCGTGAGAATAAATGCTGCGCAATGGTGTGTGCAGATTTATTGTGACTAGTGGAGAAGTGCCACTTTTAGAAGTTGGCATTTCTGTGTGCTGTGTGTCTGCCTGCCTGATGTGGATTGCATGTCTGGCTTGTGAGTGACAGGGGCTGGGAGGTGTGTGTGGCTCCAGGAGGGGCAGGGTGAGTCAGCGCAGGGCTGAATAGAGAGATCTGCATCTAGATGGGAGGGAGGAGTTGCACCTGGGACCTGAATAGGGTTGTGCCTTCCCTCCACAATGCTGGCTCCGCCCCCTGTGGTGCGTCTGAGCACCTAGCCCCCACCTGACAAAGATGAGAGGAGCTGAGCACAACAAAGTGCTCCAAAGCTCCCCCCAACCAGTTGCATCTGGTTTCCCCAGCCCAGTGCCACTACAGACAAAGGGAAATGGAGTATAAGTATAGGGGCTGTGACCCCATGATTTTGAGCTGGTTCCTGTGCTTGTTCCTGAGCTGGGGCTGCTGCTGCTGGGTTCCAGGAGGAACCGCCACGAGGGACTGCCTCCCTGCTGGAGGGCCCTGTGTGCTGGCCTGCCTGGGCCCAGCCTCGTGCCCCCTGAACCTTGCCTTGGACTTAGCGCCTTGTGAGCGCTAGATTATTTTATTGCTGAATTCCTTGTACAGCCTTTGCCCTGAAACTTGGGGGATTCAAGCGCCTCGTGAGCGCTGCACCATTTGTGCTGCTGCTCCAGGGAAGAAGAGCGTGTGGGACTTGCAGCGCTGAGCTGCGTCCTCCACCGAGGGAATCCAGACGTGGGGATTCCCCCGCATCACGGAAGGAGAGCGGGAGCCTACCCCGCTTTATGCATCTTTAGAGCGGGTGCCCACCCCGCGTTTCTGCACCTTGGAAAAGCGGGTGCCCACCCCACACTGCCACTTATTTGGTGGGTGCCCACCCCGCTGTGGTGGTGTATGCAGTCGGGAGCCCACCCCGCACTGCGCCGTAAGGAGCAATCACCGCTGCGGCCCGGAAGTCAGGCGGCCTTGCCTGGTTGTGGGCAGAGCCAGCAACGGGAAGTGCCGGCCGGAAGAAGCGTGACGCGAGGCCCAGCTCGACGGAGATCCCGCTCCGTGTTGCCGGATCCCCGGTGCCTGCCCCTAGACCAGAGGAAGTCCGGAGGTCGGTGTCTTCCTGAGCGGGGCCCCCATGAGTTGTGGGAGCCCCGCATGCCGCCAGAAGAGGAGACGGAGTCCGCAAGCAGCAGCCCGGTGAGTGAGTCCGCCGCCTGACTGTTATTGGTGCCTACGGTGGCACCCCCCTTAGTTGTGACCAGCAGTCTCCTCCAAGGGCGGCCGCACGGAGGAGTCCCCGAGAGCCCGGTGAGTGGGGCTTCCTGTTGGCACAGTGTAAGTGCCTAGTTTCTGAGTGGACCCGCAGGAGAGCGGGCCGCTCCAACGTTGAGGGCAATTTTGTTTAAAGAGACCCAGAGCGGGGCCCCAGAGCGCCAGTGCCCATATTTTCCTGCAACGTTTGGCCGCATTTAGTTAGGGTCCCAGTGGGGTCTCCAGAGGGCACAGTGAGTGCCTGTGCTAATTCCTTTGGGGGCATTGTTGTGTGTTGGCAGTCCAAGGGCACAGTGATGCCAATCGGGGCACATTATCGGTGCTCATTTGGCCATATTGTTGTTAGAGTCCAATTGGGGCTCATCAGGCACAGTTAGTGCCAGTGCCTCGTTTTCTTCCCAGCTGCACCGCAATTAGCGGCAGCTGCAACGTTTAGGCCAGTTGCGTACAAGTCCCAGTGGGGACTCAGGAGGCACAGTGGTGCCAGAGCAATTGCGCACTTTTGAGTCTGCTGCAGTGGCAGCCCGGCCCTGACATTTGGGACATAGGGCATTTGAGCCCTCTGAAAAGGCCAGTTGGCCTGGGGTCAGTTTCAGTTTGTGAGGCCCTGATTAATGCGGAATGTGTTTATGCTTGTGAGGCCTATGGCGCAAGGTGTTTTATGCTTAGGAGGGTTGGGCCTAATGTGTTTTTATGCCTAATGTCATGCTATGATATTTTAGGATGGTGTCTAATGCTAATATGATAATGCTTAGGTCATTATGGTACCAGTAGTTACTGGTTGTGTTTTATATTTACTTACCAGTTCTGATGGTTCTGACAGTGGCCCGATTGGCCCTGTCCTGTATATAATCCCCTGTGAATATTGCCTAGTGCCAGTTGGCACAGTGTATATTATGTGATTATGTTTCTAATGTATTTATGACAATACAAAGGCTATATTTTTATATACCCTTGTGTGGAGTTCCTTTTGTAGTGTGCCTAGCATGTTGCTGCTGTGTGAGTGTGTTGCGCAAACGCTTTACACATTGCCTCCGGGATAAGCCTGACTGCTCGTGCCAAGCTACCAAGGGGGTGAGCAGGGGTTATCTTCGGCGTGTAACTCCCTCGCCCTGACTAGAGTGGTGGTCTCTGCCTGGCTTTGGCGCAAGCCTTAGCCAACCAGAGATCCCATTTCTAACAGTTATCATTGCCAGAAGTTTACTAAGAGGACTCTGCGTGACAGAGAACGCATCAAGCTTCATGCCCTGCTGGAGAGGGATAGAGGCCATCATGGAGGTGGCCATAGTATCAGAGCTCCCTCTTCAAGCAAGCAACACCGAAAACGGCATCGTTCCACCTCCCCTGAGTCCAGGAAGAAGCAGGTGCCTGAATGTTCGCCGTCAACGTCAAGATCGCCGTCGAAGAGGCCGAGGCATTCTTCAACGTCGAGGGACAAGCCATTGTCTAGACGTCGAGACTCTCCGCCGCATGCCAGTAAGTCGGCGTCGAGGCACAGCACTTCGGGCCCGAAGGCTGTGGGTCCAGAGAGTCCTTCCAAAACTCAGTCAACGTCGAGGCTTCCGTCGAGGCATTCTCCGCCACCCTCGAGGGGGTCGGCGTCGAGAGACTCGCCGGCGAAGACTATGCCGCGAGGGGACATATCGACGTCGAGAGCAACGTCAAGGTCCCATCATTCGACGTCAAGGAGGTCGACGTCAGCGAGAAGGACGACGTAGAGATCCCCCCCCATCAGCGCCGACAAGCGACGTCAAGGTCCCCCCCATCAACGTGGGCGGTCGACGTCGAGACCTCATTCGCCGTCAAGGAGATCGGCGTCAACAGCAAGGGCGACATCGAGGTCCCCCCATCGACGCCGACAGTCGACGTCAAGGTCCCCCCATCGACGTGGGCGGTTGACGTCGAGATCAAGATCGCTGCACAGATCGACGGTGAGGGCGCAGACCTTATCGACGTTGAGGGACAGGAATGCAACGTCGAGATCCCGTTCGACGTCAAGGGCCCAGTCATCTCCAGGGCTGAATATTGTGCAGATTTCTCTAGAGAGATCTCCTACAGCTGGCGAATTGAAGGTTTGCGCCCTGTCGCCTCGCTGGCTGCAGGGCGTTGGAACAGGTGCCCACAGAGGTCCGGGCTCGGACTACTCGCGGTCATACGCAACAAGACCTTCTAAGTCGCCTCCAGCAAGACCTTCTAAGTCTCCTTCCAGAAGACCAATGTCGCCTTCTACACGCCGATCTCGGTCAGGGGGTCGTCGCAGCTCGCACCACGATCCTCCACATAAGAGGAGGCGCTGAACATCATCCACCTGTTCTTCGTCTTCTATTCGGGACTACTCGCCAACTTTTTCATCTACGCCACCTTCAAGGGTGTCTCCCATTGATGACATTGGGACTTTCTCTGACGTACTTGGCAGAGGAGCTAAGAAACTAAATATCAGTTTATGCACTCCTGTGGTCCCTACATCGATTATTTTTGAGACATTGCACCATCGTCCAGCTACCAGACCTCTGCTACCTCTGGTGCCAGATTTTTTAGAACCAGCTATGGCCACGTTCCTCACTCCTGCCACAGTGGGATCGGTTCTGTCGAGGATCGCAAAAACATACAAAGCTCCAGACCAGGATCCCTTGTTCCTTAGGTCTGATCCTCCGGCGGATTCAGTCATTGTGGCAGCCGCCAGGAAAGCGCACTCCGCAGCGTCATCAGCTTCTGTTCCTCCAGAAAAGGACAGTAAACAAATGGACTCATATGGCAGGAAGATGTGCAATACTTCGGCATCATCTATGAAGATTGCAAGTGCTTCAGCCCTTCTTGGACGCTACAACCGGTCTCTTTGGGACTCTCTGGCTAGGTTTACTGACAAGCTTCCCAAAGAAGATCGACAAGACTTCCACGAAATCTTGCAAGAGGGTGGTTTAGTAGCCAATCAAATCATCAGCGCGGCGGCTGACGCCTCAGATCTCGCCGCGCACGGCTATTCACAGGGCATCTGTTCGCGGCGCTTAGCGTGGTTGCGCCTCACAGGTCTAAAGCCGGAAGAAGATCCTCAACCTTCCTTTTAACGGCTCCTCCTTATTCGGTTCTCATGCTGATGAGGAGATGACAAAGATGAAGACCGAGCTAGACACGGTCAAAGCAGTTGGACTGGAAAAGCGGAAGGAGTTTCGTAAACGCTTCCGTCAGAACGACAAGCGACCCTTCCAACAGAGGGTTCAAACCCCTCAATGGTCCTCCCAAAACCAACAAAGGTTCCAATTCCAGCACAAGCGTCCTGGCAGGGAAGAGGGAACAATAAGCAACAGCAGTCCTCCACCAAGCAGCCTCCAAAACAGTGAGGCATTGCTTCCTCCGCACCCGTTCGGCACTCCGGTAGGAGGGAGTATCGTTTTTCACCTGGAAGAGTGGGAATCCATAACAAGAGACAGATGGGTGCTGAATATTGTACAGCATGGTTACTTGCTGAGGTTCAAGACCCCTCCTCCATAAGTTGCCCCTCAATTGACGTGCCTTCCTCAACAACACAATTTATTGTTACAGGGCGAAGTGTGTACCCTCCTCTCCAAAAAGGCCATAGAAGAGGTCCCACCTCACCAGCGAAATCAAGGGGTATACTCACGGTACTTTCTGGTCCAAAAGCGAGGAGTAGCCAAAGAGTACAGACCTATCCTCGACCTGCGCCTGCTGAACAGGTTTATAAGGAAAGAGAGATTTCGGATGCTAGCCCTGCACCAGATTTTCCCACATCTTCATCTGGGAGACTGGATGTGTGCCATCAACCTGCAGGACGCCTACTTTCACATTCCTGTTTCAGTGAAACATCGCAAGTTCCTCAGGTTCCAGGTGTCTCGACAGCACTATCAGTACCGAGTACTTCCGTTCGGGCTCAAATCCGCCCCCGGACGTTCTCCAAGTGCATGGCGGTGGTAGCTGCTTTCCTCCGCAAGCGGAAAATCTTCGTCTATCCCTACCTAGACGACTGGCTCCTGAAGAGTTCCACACCTTCACTACTCCAGAGGCATCTCACTTACTGTCTCAACCTGCTTCACTCCCTGGGGTTGCAAGTCAACTACAAAGTCAGTTCTCAACCCCACGCAGAAGATACATTATCTGGGCGCGTCCCTAGACACCGCAACGGCAGCGTGTGTCCTTCGGAGGAAGGTTGTCCTCAATGTTGATCAAGTGCCGTGCTCTTCTCAGCACTAAACATCCCACAGCAAGGCAGGTGTCATCACTGCTGGGATCGATGGCCTCATGCATCTTCGTTGTGCCCAATGCCAGACTTTACATGCGGCCTCTACAGCAGTCCCTCGAAGATCAATGGACACAGCGGACAGGCCGTTGGGAAGATCGTGTCTCTCTTCCTCAGGCGGCCAGGGACTCCATCAAATGGTGGATGAAACGTTCACACCTTCTGCAAGGGGTCCCTTTTCACCAGGTCCCTCCGACACAGACTGTAGTTACAGATGCCTCACTGCAAGGTTGGGGAGCTCACATGGGCCAGCTTCAGGTACAAGGTCTCTGGTCCGAGACAGAGAGAGTTATCACATCAACTTCTTGGAGCTAAGGAGCAGTCCATCTGGCTCTCAAGTCTCTGTACCCGTCCCTACAGTCCAGCTCCATTCAGATTCAGACAGACAACACAACAACAATGTACTATCTGAACAAGCAGGGAGGCACCTGGTCACGGGTCCTGTCTCTGGAGTCACAGACCATATGGAAGTGGCTTCTGGCGAGGAGTCTCATGATCGTAGCCGTTCACCTTCCAGGAACCTTGAACGTGCAGGCAGATGTTCTCAGCAGAGACTTCGTAGAAGCACACGACTGGGTGTTAAACGAAGAAGTCGCTCAGGACATTTTCGGCAATGGGGAGTGCCAGACATCGACCTGTTCGCAGGCGCGGCAAATACGAAATACCCGTCTTCGCGTCCAGATTCCCACAACAAGGATCACGGGGAAATGCACTTTTGATAGGATGGTCGCAGACATTGCTGTGCGCTTTTCCACCACTCCCTCTGATCCCTGCGGTCATACAGAAGTTTTACAGGACCAAAGCCAGAATGATCCTGATAGCACCAGAGTGGCCGCGCCAGTGGTGAGTATCCGGACCTCCTGCAGCTGTCCGAGCTCCACACCGGAAGCTTCCCTGCCGCCCGGACTTGTTGACCAAGAACGAGGGGAGAGTTTTTCATCCCAACCTCTCGTCCCTGCGATTGACTGCATGGCTCCTGAAGTCATCCAGTACGGACACTTAGACCTCCCTGCTGATTGTATGTCCATTCTCAAGGAAGCAAAGAGACCCTCCACCAGGAAATCTTATGCTTTCAAGTGGAAGAGATTCTACCTGTGGTGCAAGGACAACGCCTTTGATCCGACTAAGGGTCAGGAGCAAGTGATCCTTCCCTACTTGTTATACTTGGAAAAGTCAGGCCTGCAGTATTCCTCCATCAGGGTTCACCTGGCTGCTATAACAGCTTACAGGAAGTCCCCTGCCCAGGGTTCATTCTTTCAAATGCCAGTGGTAAAGGATTTTCTGGAGGGACTCAGGAAGGTTTACCCCCCAGTGAGATCTCCTTCTTCCCCCTGGGAACTTAACATTGTTCTTACTAAACTTATGGGTGCTCCTTTCGAGCCTATTCATAAGGCGTCTTTGCAGCATTTGACCTGGAAGGCTGCTTTTTTGGTAGCCATCACTTCAGCCCGCAGGGTGAGTGAGATTCAAGCCCTATGCTGTAAGGCACCTTATACGGTTTTTCATGCCAATAGGGTGGTGCTACGTACACATCCGAGCTTCCTCCCGAAGGTGGTCTCGGATTTTCACATCAATCAGGTTATTACGCTGCCCACCTTCTTTCCTAAACCTTCAACTCCCCTGAGAGATCATTACACTCTTTAGATCTCCGGAGAGTGCTGAAGTTTTACCTTGACAAAACTCACACACTTAGGAAATCTGACCGGCTCTTTATCAACTACGGTTCTACTAACACCGGTCTAGCCGCATCTAAAAGATCCATCTCTCGATGGATTGTCTCTTGTATAGCTTTATCCTACCAGTTAGCTAACAAGACCTTACAAGGCAGACCTAAAACACACTCAGAGGGAAAGCCTCTACCACAGCTCTCCTTCGCAATGTTCCAATGTCTGAAATCTGTAAGGCAGCCACAAGGCGATCGGTGCATACCTTTACACGTCATTACTGTCTAGATTCTGATGCACAGGCCGATGCCCAGGTGGGGCAGGCCTCTTTGAGGAATTTGTTTGCATGATTGCAATTTGAATGTAATGTTCTGTATACTCCGTTGCTCGTCCGCGAGGTACTGGGTATGGGCTTGCTACTCTATTCATAGATTATGACTATTGATGAGTATCCCCTGGATTAGTTACTTACCTGTAATCCTAGTTCTCATCCAGGGGTATACTCATCATAGTCATAAGCGACCCTCCCTCCTCCCCGGACGAGCATCTCTGGAGTTCTTCTTTATTATTGCATCCTCTACTCAGGTGTCTCAACATTATACACCGTCAAAAAGAACTGACCTGTCACCTGAGGTGCATGATGGGAGCAGAGGGTCTCCGGCAGGCCTTAAAGGCACGGTACCCTAACCCTTGGAAGCCTTAAAGGCAAGGTGCCAGTTTTTTTGTCTTGGTTTCATTATTGCTCTGCAATGCAGCCTACAGGCGAATGCCTGCAATTACAAGTTTTCCTTGTGGCAATAAAGCATTGGTATATGACAATTGTTCTGTGCATGTCCTCTTTTCCTTATGGGTTAGGAGGGTATTTGTCTTACAATGCAAACCTATGTAGTTTTGGCAGTTCGGCCATGTTGGAAACGTTTTTAGGCTGCATGTATGTGTTTCACATATGTATATATATATATATATATATATTCACTGAAAAAACCATAGGTTTAGGGACAGTTATAGTTAGTTGGACATTGCACTCGTACAAAACCCGTGAAATTCCCCCGTTATAGTTAGTTCAGGTAACTATAACTCGCGCCCCCGCAATGCACTGCTGATGACGTCACATATTACATCACTCATGACATGGTCAGTGACATCACTGATGACATCACTGATGACATCATCCAAAGCTACCCACACGCTTTCCGAAGCCCACATTGGCAGTAGCGTGGTTTTTTTGGGGAAAAACGGCCCGCGATTGGGCAAAGGCGGGCGCATGTCCCGCCTTTGCTCCTCCCATTCCCGTCGGTGGTCAGCACGCGCAGCAGCAGCGCGTTCGATCTCGCTGCCGCTGCCGCGCTCCCCAACCCACCCCCCGCTCCTCTGTGGTGCGCGCGCACCACTAGTTTCATAATGCCGACAGCTTTTTGCAATGCGCCTCAGGCGGAGCTCTCTACCTCGTCCTCAGACGGCTCTTCGTCCTCCTGTTGCCATCTCCCTCGGACGCCATTACTTCATGATGTTGCAAATGCGCCTCAGGCGGAGCTCATCGGCAAAGCCGGGGGTGAAGGCTGCCGGCGGAAAAACAAAAACCTCATCGGAAAATCCAGTGGACTAGTATTTTGTTTCGCCACAAACAGCCACGCTCATGTAATATGCAATGTGTGTAAGCCAGCTCCTCTTTGCCAAGTATGCTAATGTCAAAGAGCATATGCATCCCAAATTAGAAATCGTATTTTTCCACTCTTCGGACGGTTTATAATCACTCTTAGAACTGTTCCCCATTACTGTCGCTCAGTTTCCAAAGCTCTGATCTGTCTTTCTGCTGGAATGCTTCTCTAACCCTGAGCCCAATGTTCAGGGATTGTGACACGAGGAGAGCACCCATAAGAATAACATGCGCGAACGTGGATTACTGAAGGATGGTGACCCCGCCCATGCTGCGCCTTAATAATTCCCTCACGAAACTTGTTCCTCAAAAGCACATGGACCGTACTAAGAAACCACGCGCTGTCAGTGCTCTGACAAAGACATTGCCGGAGAAACAAAATAAATTATAGAAGGATGTTGCCACACTGCTGAAATAAACTGCAGTTTATATAGCATCAAAGTGTTTGTTCTATTTAAGGGAAGAATGCCTATTCAGGCACACCTTGACCTGATGTGGAAATTCTTCAATTGTCCCTTCTTCGACTTACCTAAGGCGACAGAATTACATTCATTGCGCTTTCCCAAGCAGACGCACCTCCCACCCTCGCGAGACAGGCGTGGCTATCTGCTATTGTAAACAGCTTACTTACGTCACAGTCAGGTTTTCTTTGATGGGCTCTGGAGAGTTAGAAACACTTGCAGCACTATTGTCTCCAGAATAAAGCTAGTTTCTTCCTAGGAATAACCTCAAGGTGAAGCAACAGATGGGCACTTATCGCACAATTGCCCTTCACTAGGGGAGCCTTCCTGTATTGCATGCTCGGCACTGGTAACTGACATTCTTTGCCACTATAATGGGACTTTCTAGTAGGAAATTCCCAACACTATTAGGCAGGACTTAGAAGCAACCAGTTACTTTTACATTTTCGATAACAGGGTATGCTCTCTCTACAACTATGCACTTCGAGAATTAAGTCCTCATTTATGCGGCTCCCTTTTTGATTGTGATTTTATCAATTGAATTTGTTCTTTTTAAAATACTTTTAATGCTACAGCAAAATGCTGGTTGTGCGCAGTTTTAATGGCTGTATTTAAAGTGTGGGTAAATGCGTGCAAAGTTTAGATTAGAGCGATAAGGCGGTTCCGGGCCTGGAGCACAACTGTTTTCATTTGAGAAGAGGAAGGTGTTGATGGTTGGCCATCTGATGGAGTGCACGCGTTCCATTGCCTTCAATGGCAACGCGTGCACGTTTGCTGATTCACTTGTGGGAGCGGCGGCGCCATATGGTAGCAATTATCGCTCCTGGCGCCGCTCGTGCGTGTGGTTTTGCTTTGGGAAGCCCACATTGGCTGTAGCGTGCCTTTTTGTAAAATAACGGCACGCAATTGGGCAAAGGCGCAAAAAGGTACTGAAAGTCAGTTTCACTAACCTGCACTTAACCTGTATAGGGCGTCATGAAACTGCGGCTTTATTTTTCAAATAATCATAATAACAAAAGCCTGAGTGAGTTCATCTCGGACACACGAACACAAACATAAAATTCTAAACAACACAACTTCGTCACGACTGCCGATCCGCGGATTGTTGCTAGAAAGAGCCGGTCACTACTGCTAACATCATACCGCGCAGCTTTAGCTGTCGCCGATCGGGATTGGGCGCATGCGCTACGAGTCTGGTCGTCGTCAACGTTTGACGTGTCCGCCAGACTGTGCCTTCCTATTATCGGAAGTAGTCGCTACAGGTGTAAAGGGCTGCACTGTGTCTTGAAACAATAGCCGTTTCGGATAGTCAGCTTAAGAAGATGCTTGCTAAGGTAAGCTGGAGCGATCGGAGAATGGGTTCTTAGAGGAACCCTGCTTGGCACTACTAGCATCTTCCATATTAATAGGACCGGGGCTTCTGGCACCGGTTTACTGTTTTGCCAAAGAGCAGCTGGGAGTTGTTGTTAATAAGTGGGCGGAAGAAGAAGGGGAGGGGCTTTGACACCTGTCTGTTGACAGCCTGGTACTTTCTCTTCGGGCGACACTTATCCAGTGGTAGGCATATGGGGTGTAAAGACATAGATGGCCTGGTTCTTCGTTTTATAATGCGAGCTAACATCTGAAGACATTGATTTGTGAAAAGGAAAGTCCCAGCACGAAAACATGTTCCTGCTGACACCTGCCTCGTGATGGGCACCAGACACCCCATCAAGTATATACCTGTACTGTGGTTGGCCATCTGATGGAGTGCGCCTGACCAGTTGGACTCGCCTAATACCAGCTCAGGATTTCTTGGGATCTCTTGATTACAGCTTTAGAAGTAGTGGGCACTCTAATAGATATATGCCTTTCAGTACGTTCCCACATACCTCCTTAGAGAGCCCTTTAATCTCCACAAGGGACCACGGGCCCCTGCCTAGAGAGCACTTTCATAGTCCAAAGTGCAGCATGACTTTCACAGGGGACATTACTGCGCAATAACTATGTCACCTACTTCAAAATATCCAGTTTGAAGAGCTTTTACATTTTGCTCTTAACACCTTCTTTTAGCACACTATGATAAAGGTAGACTGCGCAGTAAGAGATTTTTCACACTTTATTACCTCAACTACAGATTTTAACCAGTGACTGTATTACACTAGGACTTCCCAGTAGTTCTATCACTGGTTGTATCAGGTGGAAAAAAAACTGGGAAGATGTGTAACAAAACACCGTCACTATCTTATGTTCACTTATTTCCCCTCTTTTTCACTGAGCACCTAAATTCAGCATGGTAATTTAAATTTCAACTTCTGTGCGTAACAACTGGATTTATCATCTAATAATAAATTAATGAAAAGCCAAGCCAAGGAATCATAACATATTCCTGGAGAGAGATGGCTACTAGTACTTGACCGGAGTAGCCCTGACATCTGTTCAAGTAGAGGCTGATCCAGAAACATAGCTTGAGGAGCTTCACTCCCCACTGGCTGGAAAACACTGGATGCTAGAATTTGCAACTTTAAAAATGCCATCTCTTTGAGCAGTGGTCTTAAGATGTTTTAATGTCACGTGTCCTTGTGTAAAATAATTTAATTTGGCCCACCCACAAAATGGCACAATTTGATTTACACATATATTCTATAAAATGTTAAATGCTGCAAAATTTAGCAATGCCAATAGCTCAAACTTTAATAATGCGAGACCTATTGCATTGCAAATGCTTGTTTTTTTGCTTCCTTTTTTTTTTATGGGAGGGGGCTGCGTGGCCCCCTTCCCTCGTCCACTTTTGTCCCCGGGGACCCCATCCCCCGGGGCCTGAGGCTGGTTTTTTTTTTTTTTTTTAAACGGGAAGGGGGCCGCGTGGCCCCCCTTCCCTGGGCCTGTATTTGCCCGGGGACCCCATCCCACGGGGCATGCCCTCTTTTTTTAATAAAAATAAATATTTGGAGGAGGCTGCGTGGCCCCCTCCTCAGGCCATTAAAGGCCCCGGGGACCCCATCCCCGGGGCCAGCCTTTGCATCCTTTTTTTTTTTTTTTTTAATTACTGTTTTTGGGAGGGGGCTGCGTGGCCCCCTCCCGAGCCCTGTGGCTCGGGGACCCCATCCCCCGGGGCCTGGCCACACGTTGGGGACCGTGGGGGTCCCCAATCCCCGCACGGTCCCGCCGGCTCCCCGCGTCCGGCGGGAGCCGGCATTGCTTTTCCATAAGGGGGCTGCTGACATGCAGCTCCCTTATGGAAAAGCAATCTGCTGCTTCATTGAAGCGAGAGCAGGTTTCCCTGCTCTCGCTTCAATGAAGCTAAGCTAGCTTGCAATGGCAGGACGGGGCCGCGAGGCTCCGTCCTGCCATTACAAACAGCAGTGTCCCGAGGGTAGGCACCCCGGGACACTGCAGGAGCCGGCCCTGGGTGGTGGCGGTCCCCAGGGCCATCACTGGCTCCAGGAGGAGGGCCGCGCGGCCCCCCTCCCCACTTCTGCAAAGCCCGGGGAGGTGGTGGTCCCCGGGGCTCGAGGGTTTGAAACGGACCCCCATTTTAAAATTTTTAGTGCCCCGGGGAGGTGGCGGTCCCGGGCGTGTGGGAGGGCTGGAGCCCCCCGCACAGGCTATTTAAAATTTAAAAAGAAGCCCGGGGGTGGCGGTCCCCGGGGCTTGAGGGGCATCAGAGGCCCCCATTAACTATAAACCCACCCCCCCGCATGCCCCGGGACTTGGCCCACCCGGGGGCAAGTGCTATCGAGCGCGGGAGACCGCGCTCCGATTTTCTGGCGGGATCCGCGCACCCTAAGCGCATCCCGCTGATTTTTTTTTTAAATGCTTTTTCTGCCCAGGGGTCCTTGTGGGACCCCTGAGCAGACCTAGAGGTCAGGGTGTTTCTACCCTGCCCCCTTTGTGCGTTTGCACACTTGCGATTTTTTTTTTCTCGGCGGGATCCGCGCACCCTAAGCGCATCCCGCCGATTTTTTTTTTAAATGCTTTTTCTGCCCAGGGGTCCTTGTGGGACCCCTGAGCAGACCTAGAGAGTCAGGGTGTTTCTACACTGCCCCCTTTTGCGCTTTGCGCACTTGTTTCTGTCCTCGGTTCTACCGAGGGACAAAATAACTGCCAACACTTCCTGATTTGGAGTGTTGACAGCCAATTAGCATGCAGCTCGTGATCGGGAGGGTACGCGGACCCTACTCGGCCATAGATATATATGTGATTTTATTTGTGATTTTCTCAGAAACTACTGAGACGGATTTAGACCATTTAAGCAAAAGGCACGACACTGAACCAAGGGCTACCTCTTTGCCAAATTTGGTGTAATTCCGTTCAGTAGTTCGGGCTGTAGCTGCGATGAAAGGATCCTATGGAAAAATGAATGGGAAAACGCGTTTTGGGACCCCCTTTTTCTCGGCCCCCGCTTGACGAATCAACCCGAGACTTTCAGGGTAGGAGCGGAGCGCCCCAACAAGTTGGAAGCTTTCGCGAAGATTCGTCAACCGGCGCAAGAGTTATTTCAAATACAATGTCGCGGATTTCCTATGGAAAATAGGTCCTAACTATAACTATCTACTGGCGACCGCCAGTAGATAATGTATGATATATATATATATATATATATATATATATATATACACACATATATATATATATATATATATATATATATATATATATATATATATATTTATATATGTATTTTCTATATACTCCGGGATCCCGCACGTGGGCGAGGATTATTCATAGATTATGACTATGATGAGTATACCCCTGGATGAGAACTAGGATTACAGGTAAGTAACTAATCCTTCATGGTCCTACCATCTGGACTGACCGCTACACCATACATCTGTTCGAAAGTTCTGTCAGCTGTGGCTCTTTACTGCAACATTCAGGAATCCATGGGGGGGCGTGGCTAGCTAGCCAAGATGGCGGACGCACTCTAACGAGGCTCCGTCCCACGATCCGCAGATCCGACATTTATCCTGCGCGTAACAGCGCCATCGTGTCGGTTATTGTAGCCTGTCTGAGTGAAGACTCTACAGAACAGGTTTGGCGAGTTTGAGCCTGCTGACTGCTATCTACGTCCTGTATGGCCGCCGGTGAGGAGTTGGCGCCGTAGGCCCGGACTGGGGATTGTGAGGCCTCGCTAGAAAGCGGGTTGCTGGAATCAAAACTCGGAGGTCCTGCTGGGGGCTACACAGTGACATCTGATTGCTACGTGGAGCAGCTGGCGTCCAGGCGATGAGGAACGGGGCCTAGCCATTGAGTGACGCAGAGTCGAATTCCAGCTGGACCGGCGGGGTGCCGCTACGAGGGACTGGTGCGGAGCTCGGGACCCCCCGGAAGACGTGATCAGCCGGGCGAGGATGCACTGAGGTACGGGGCATCCTGACCGTGTATGACTGGGCGTGAGCGGCAGGAGAGGACCTCAGGCAGCGGAGCGAAGCGCCGAGGCCTGCTGTCGGTTGAGGAGCTGAGCTGTGGGGCGCGGCGAGCGACTTCCTAGTTGACGCCGGCCGAACGCTGAGAGTGTGTTGGGGCTGCCCCAGAGGACAGCGATCGGCTCCCTGCGGAGCTCCTGAGCGCGGCGGGCGCTGTGATTGCCGGCAGGGGCAGTGGAGACGGGCGCGATCGAGGCCTGCGCTTCCCTCCTTAACGCTGGCACGCAAGAGCGGTAAGGACCATGAACGAGGCTCCAATGGCTAGGACTCGAGCTGCCTGAGCACCGACGGTATGCTTTGAGACTCTGGGGGCCCCCCGCATAATCCACATGTAGTCAAGAGCTCGTGTTGCAACGCTAAGAGACACGGAGGCCAGTACAAAGGCACTACTGGTGGTGGCAGCTTTGATGATGTTTCTACATAGAAGAGTGTGCAGCGCATGAACGGCGTGGGCGCCCCTATAGCCCTGTGAGACATAAACAGTGTGTTGAGAAGTAAGGACCTCTACCGTGAGTGAGCCGGATACCACAATACTCAGACACCTAGTAGGCGTATATTCACTGAGTACGGATCAGTTGTGTCACTGTAAAGAGACCGGGTGCTGCAGTCGGGCCCGCTGCAAACAGTGGTGAAAGCATAGATGATCCCGGAGCACGTGTGCGAGATCGGAGGTGTATTTAAGCACCTGCGACCAGCTTGTCCGCCCTCAACTGACAAAAGAGGTGCATAGGCCTACAATATAGACTGAGCTAACTCAGTTATCTGGCGACAACCAGAGCAGCGTCAGACACGTGGTTGCCCACTGGACTGCACAGGCGAGACCACCTTGGAGAGTGACCGAAGGGGTGACACACGAAACATTACCCCATCTCCTACGTGCAAGGGGTATTGCGCTCACAGCAAGATGGCAGACAACGCACAGGAACGGGAGCAGCGCCCACGCGCTCGACATCGGGCCCAAACCAGTCGGACCAAGAGTCTGAGACGACGGATGCCTCTAGAGCCACCAGTTTGGAGTCAAAGATAGACTCGGTGTTACAGGCCGTAACGCAGATCAGTGAAGCGTTGACGCAAACCTGCCCATCTCTCGAAGGTTGCATTGATAAGGTTACATCGGACTTTACGCTCCTACACGCTGATCACAGTAAATTATCTGCGAAGGTCCATGAGCTGGAGAAGGAGGTGAAAGAGATTGCCCCGGTGGCCACAGCGGTGTCTACGGAAGTACGCGACCTCACGGCCAGACTTTACTCCCTAGAGCGCAAAATGGAAGACGCAGAAGGCCGCTCACGGTGAAACAATATACGCGTAGTGGGTCTGCCGGAGGGCACGGAAGGTACCGATGCAGTTGCGTACACCGAGGACTGGCTGAAATCGCTGCTGCCTGAGGGCGTGCTCTCTCCCCGTTTCGTGGTGGAAAGGGCACATAGGGTGCTGGCGCGCCGCTGGGTGCTGGGCCGTGGCCTTTCTTAGTTTGCCTCATGAACTTTAAAGATAAAGATGCGGTACTCCGCGAGGCCAGAAAAATAGAGGCGATAAAAGGTGAACAACTCACAAGTTCTCTTCTTCCCGTACTATGCCATAGGAGTGCAACAACAGCGGTGTACCTTCCTCACTGTCAAGCGACGAATGCGAGAGCTAAACCTAAAATACTCCCTCATATTCCCAGCCAGGCTGCGTGTGGTAGTGGACGGCTCCACGCACTTCTTCGATGCGGCAGAAGACGCATGGGAATGGCTTGAATCCAAAGGTCACCACACCTCACCGAGCCAGTGACAGGAGCCCGCGGGTGGGCACTCGAAGAGGACAAAGGGCCAGGCGGGGACTGCGGGCGGCGGGGACGGCCGTGCAGTCGGCGGCGGCCCCCGACCGTGAACAGGTGCTCCGTGAGAGGAGGGACGCGCTGCAGGCAGTAGCGGACATGGGAGACCGTCGGGATAGCAGGGACGCTGACGCCTCGTCTGAGCAGTCACTGAGTGAGGACAGCTCGCAGGCTGGGTGGCCGACTCGCGAAGATTCACTGCCACTTCCAGATGTAACCCCACAGACTGCGGACGATTTGATGTAACAGAGTGGTGCACTCCAGGGACACGCAAGTATTAGATGGGGGAGCTAAATACTAATGAGACATTTGCATCACAAATATGATTCACACGGTGGTTGTCCTGTCATGTGGGATGGGCCTCTGTAGTTTTCGATATATAATAGATAGCAAACCGCTGAGACATGATGCGCGTAGCAGCTGTGACACGCACATCTATATGCACAGGGCGGATCTACCAACATGCTTTTCCTTCACGTTTAGCTTTAGCCCACCCCACCTTTCAGTAAGATCTAAGCGGCTTATCTAGCCGTGCGTTGCCTTATGGCATTCTTAATAGTTTGGGCGGATATGTGTTGCTCATCTGCTCTATCCAAGTTAAACCACACAAGTGTTCCCTTCATACCCCCTGTTCGAGTTTTTAAATCCCTACACCTATGGTCGCTGCAGCCACACTCAGTAATGACCACAGCCTACATGGGCCGCCCCCATGCCCCTGCCGCTGCCCCACGAAAACTGGACCACTATCGGCACACCCTATGCCTCCCACAAACGTAGTCACCTGGAATGTTAGGGGGCTCCACACGCCAGCCCGCAGATATGACACATATGCATACCTAAAGCGTCATGCTGCACACGTGGCGCTCCTCCAGGAAACCCACATTTCACAGCCAGAGATTCGTAAGCTGCAGCAGAGGTGGAGAGGACAGATCTTTGCCACAGGCTACTCAGCATATGCCAGGGGAGCCCTGGTATGGATACGCCCAGGCACCCACTTCATATCTGAAGACACTGACATAGACATGTACGGCAGATATGTGCTTGTAAAAGGTCGTTTGAATGGCATACAGGTAATACTGGGCTCCATCTATGCCCCGAACACAGAGCAGGGGCCCTTTTGGCAGACATTGACTGGCCTATTATCACGCTGGTGCGACATTCCCTGGCTCCTGGGAGGGGACTTTAATGCGGTTCTGGACACGACACTGGATAGGTCATTCCCGCCACTAACACAGACGGTGGCAACAACAAATACCAGAATTTTGGATGAATGGCTGCATAGGTGGGACCTGACGGACGTATGGAGGGCTCTCCATCCACAGACACGTAGTTACTCACACTACTCGCATCCACATAGACTTCATGTATGCATGGATCGCTTCGTTGCACGCGCACTGCTACTTCCGCAATGCACCAAGGCGGAATACCTCAGCAAGACACACTCTGACCATAATCAGCATACACTGACGCTGCAGGGTGAGGCAGGGGGACCCATTACTCACCTGTGGCGACTACAACCCCTGGCACTGGAAGACCCACCATTTAGAGAGGCAGTACACTCAGCGCTAGAAGCATATTTTGAACACAATGAAGGGTCCGTTGAGGAGGAGGCCACCCTGTGGGACGCAGGCAAGGCAGTAGTGAGAGGCCACAGCATGGGGTTGAGTTGGAGCATTAGGAGACAGCTGGATGAAGAAGTAAAGAGCATTGAAGATGCCTTAACTCGATTGGAGGCTGAATTAGCGCAGGGTGATGATGTGCAGCAAGACATAGACGCGCAGCATGCTAAACATTCTGAAGTGATGGAACGATTACGCTGCTTGAATTATGCATCACATGCTGCGCGCACACATGCAGCAGCGGACAGGGCGGGTAGGTTGCTGGCGCGCATGATCCGGCAGGAGACCACGCAGATGCCTATACTGAGACTTCGGTCTGCGAAGGGAGCGGTTCTCACTACACAACATGACATACATGGTGCGTTCACCAGACATTACACCAGAATATACCAATCGTTAAACTGCGCAACACCGGCGGACATAGACGCATTCCTTGCCCCTTTACCCCTGAGTCGGGTAACAGTAGATCAAAGTGTCGAGTTAAGTGAACCGCTCACACTGTCGGAAGTGCAAATGGCCATCGGCTCATTAGCTACCGGCAAGGCACCGGGGCCGGACGGCAACCCGGCAGAATATTATAAGGCCTATCAACAGGTCCTGGCACCGCGCCTACTTGCAATGTACCAAAACGCCCAGGAGATAGGCATGCTCCCAGACACACTTCGCGAGTCCCTGCTGGTATCCTTGCCCAAGCCACACAGGAATGCGGAACTCATGGGGTCCTATCGCCCGCTAGCACTACTCAACTCAGATTATAAGATACTCGCTAAAATACTGGCAAGCAGGTTGGCCCCCTTAGTGCCGCAATTGGTACATGCGGACCAGAATGGCTTCGTGCCAGCGCGCAGTACATCGTTAAACCTGCCGCGATTCTTCTGCGTGGCGCATTATTCAGGGAATGACTGGTCGCATGCTGGGTGCCTAGTGTTAGACCTCGAGAAGGCTTTTGACACCCTAGAGTGGGAGTTCCTGTTCGCTGCATTGCGTCGCTATGGCCTGGGGGTTGCATTTCTGAATCTCGTGCTGTTGCTCTACACGCGTCCCACGGCCAGAGTCAGGACAGGCCCGTATGTCTCGGGGCGTGTCTCCATAGAACGTGGTACGAGGCAAGGCTGCCCGCTCTTCCCCTTGTTATTCGCGCTTGCCATTGAACCATTGGCGGAGGCACTTCACTCCATGCAAGATGAATGGGGAATACCACTGGGGGACGGTATACATGCAGTCTCCTTATATGCAGACGACCTTTTGATCTATCTTCGGGACATGGGGCAGGTGCATGGAGCGATTGAGGCCAAACTCCTCGAGTTCGCTTTAGTGTCAGGATTGAGGGTGAACTGGGAAAAGTCATGCTTATATCCATTCGCAGAATCTACCCCCGATCCACACCTGGTCATCAATGATAGAGGTGTCCACTGGCAGACCGAGGTGTTTCAGTATCTGGGGATCCTGATATATAGGGACTCACAGGACCTTCTTGAGGGGAACCTGACCAGAGCTGTCACAGCGATAAGAGCACAGATGTATTTCTGGTCTACCTTGCCGCTGGCGGTCATGGGCAGGATTGCGCTGCTAAAAATGGTGGTACTGCTGTGCCTCCTTTACTACTTCACAAACTTGCCATTACACCCTAGACCACCATTTTTTAAAACTCTGGAATCAGACATGCGGCAATTCATATGGCATGGGACGCGAAGCAGAGTGTCACTAGCTAAAATGTACCCGCCGACCAACCAGGGCGGACTCTCACTGCCCAACATGGAACAATATTACTTACCTGCGCAGCTCCAATGGGTGGCGCTTTGGATTGGCGCACGCCAGCTGATGGACACAGCAACACGGGAGCCTTAGCTCACACATACCCAGATCGTGATGTTGTTTCATCCGGGGCGGACACGCAGTGCACCTACACAGCTCCTGGTAGGGGTGGCGTATCAATGTTACCGGCGCAGTCTTTACATTACGCGACATGTCATACCATACGCGCCATCACTCCCGATACTGGGTACCCCCAGAAGGCTCCGGGCAATAACCAGCACAGAGCTTGCACACTGTGAAGACGCCAGTGTGCAGACGCTGACTGACCTATATAACGATGTGCTGCTCCTCCCGTTTGCAGAACTAGCCGAGGACTCGGAATTGCCACAGGGTCAATTCCTACTACATGCCGCAATAGTTCATTCACTTAGCGCACTGTGGGGTGATATAACGCAGGAACCTGCCACCCACTTAACTATACAGTATTTGCATGAGCTGGGCACAGGCCAGCATTTAACCAAGTGGTTTGCGGAATCTCTCCGAACGCACACGGCACTGTAGCTGCTCTCCCTCCGAGCTCGATGGGACACGGACCTGCAGCGGCCCACCACGGACCGGGGCTGGGAAAATATTCTCGAGAGCCCGGTGCAGATACCTCGGAACGTTTGATTCCGGCTCATTCAATATTATATCATTCACAGAGCTTATTTGACACCGGAACGTATAAATAGGTATTTTGATCGCACTGATGCCAAATGTGCGAGATGCGACGAAGCGGGCGCAGACCTAATGCATATGTTGTGGTCATGCACTGCCATTCAAACATATTGGGGCACGGTCACCAGTTGCTGAGCTCAGTGCACGGAACGGGTGCTGGACTGGACATGGGAGCAGTGTGTCTTGGGGCTGTACCCCAGATCCAAAAGACACAAAGTGACTTCCAGGTACATAGATCTGGGACTCAGTCGCCAAGCAGCTGCTCACGCGCCGATGGAAGTCTCCTACCCCCCCGGTAGCAGTAGCCTGGTACCAATCCCTACTATGCTGGGCACAGGCAGAAAGCGTGGCTCTTCACCGGGAGGATGCTAGAGGGCTGCGTAAACAGCCAATAGCTACGGCGTGGGACGCGATACTATCGGACTTTCGCATAGCTTGGCGCGACCGCCCGCAGTCGCTGCCGGGAACACCCACAATTGTCGACGTACATGCGAGTGAAGATGGCCCATAGTACAGGGAATGTAGGGTAGCGATCAGCACCTCTTCCAGCCGACCTGCACAGGCTCAAGAGTGCCTTCTCTGCCTCCCCTCCCATGCATATTATTAGCCCCCACACAACAGGGTACACCATCTGAACTGTATCTATTATACATTGGAAGGTATGGGAGACTAGGTAAGCACAACACAGACGAAACGGTATGCTAGGTTAAGCGCAAAGGCGAGGGGGAAGTCACGGGTGCGACACACGAGGAAATTTATAATGTTTCTGTCAGTGTTCCAGGTGTAGGGTACAATGTTTTATGTTATGTTGTTGAATAAGCAATATGCAAGTTAAAACATATGCTATGATGCTAAACCAATTAATGAAACAAGAAACCTATAACAGACGCTACTGACCAGCGTATCCAATGACAATAAGTGATCTGTTTCTGTAAAGCTATGATCTGAATTGTTTTTAACCACGATGATCAAAAAAAAAATGCACTGTAAACTGCAAATTTGTTGAAAAACAATAAAAACTAAGTTAAACAAAAAAACAGTCAGGAATCCATGTATTTCCATGAAAGTGGAGTCCCTGATGCTGTTAAAAAAACTTAAACGCACAATAATTCTCCTTCATGGCTTGGTCTTTAAAATCACGGCACATAAATCTCACCTCACTCCCACACAGAGGCTAACCTTTGTAGGAGCAGTGCCGGACACACCCTGCATGATGGCTCATCCTCCTCCTTCTCAGAGCATGACAGATTTGGGAGATGATTCAGACCACATCGTGATTCTGCATGCCTTACATCTCCTAAGCCTCATGGCGTGTGCGTCCTGAAAGTGAATGAGGGCCCTTAACTAGTGCCTCAGAAGCCTGTGGCTCCAACATCAATTTAGTACCTCGACTCGGGTATGGATTGATCCATTCTATCCTGATCTGAACTGATGGATAGACTATCTTAACCTTTTTTGAGTGGTGAGGGGGATTGAGCACAGCTGATAGAGGTCCATTTTGGGCGAGGAAGATATGGTACACCGACCTGTTGTCAGTCCACATTCGACCATCTCCTCCTCTCCGACTCAGCTTGGACCTGCTCTTGGTGAAGGATGTTTAGGACCTATGTCCCAGCTGTGTATTGAGATTGTACGGTGCAAGCAAAGAATCTGTTTGTCATCTTCCTCAAAATTCAGACAACATCTTGGATGCAAGGAAACCCACTATAAAATTCATTTTTGTGTTAGAAAGCCTGAATCCCTTTTGGCCTTGCCTTTTTGACCTCTTATTGGGCAAGAGATAGTGTGATCTGCACTATCTCTTGCCTAACTGAGACTGGCATTGGTTACAATTAAAGGTTATTTGGGTTTCCTATCTTCCTTATTTCTTTCTGACCAGCAATTTAGATCCCTTCTGGTGGCAAGTTTTCTAAAATGTTTGCTTTACTTGTTTCCTTCCACTCCTTTCATTCTTCTTTGAATCTAGTGTCAACTTTCTTAATGGCTATTCAACTTTGAGTTAATGCACAGATCCCATGTTTGACGTCTTTCTCTGAAGGCAGTGCTATTGATGGCAATAATGTCAGCCAGCATGGTCAGAGTGCTTAATGCTCTTTCAAGTTTGCTGCCTTTCATGTTTTCTGCCTGGATAAGGCGGTCCTCTATACCTGCCCATCTTCCTACACAAGATGTTATCTACCTTTTATATGGACCAGTTCAGTACTCTTCCATCTTTTTTCCCTCTTCCTCATCCAATCAAGTAGTAAGAGTGATTGCGTAGACTAGACCCCAGGGAGGCAGTATTCTACTACAAAGACCATTATTTCATCACCTCTTAGTGAATTTCGCCAGAGCCAAGGTGGCAAGGCTGTGACTAAAGCATAATTTCACCTGTCATCCTCCGTATCAAGAACTGCTGTGCCTTAGCCAGGAAGGTCCTCTGGAGATCGCTTGTGCTCATTTGTCAGAATCGGGTTCTCAAGTTGGCAGTGGTTTGCACCCTGCCCAAGTAGGAACCCTTGCTCTAGTCGGGGTAAGTAAGGTACACACTAAGAATAACCCATGCTCACCCCCTTAGTAGCTCAGCAAGAGCAGTCAGGCTTATCCCAGGGGAAATATGTAAAGTATTTGTACACACACACACACACACACAGAAACACAGTGAAAACATCACAAAAGTACTCCACACCAGTTTAGAAAAATAGCCAATATTTATCTTAGTAAACAAGACAAAACAACAAAAATCCAACGTACACAAATCCAGTTATGAAGTTTTCAATATTAATTAAAGTTCTTGTTCTTAGGAGACAATAGCTCCGACAGGGGCTATCAGGTCACGCTTGCCCAGGACAAATCTTCAAGTTCAGTCCGACCACGAGGGAATGCGGGCTGGATACAGGAGTCAAGCAGACCCCAGCACAGTCCCTTCAATATGTCAGAACTCAACGATGATGTGAGGAGCAGGGAAGGTGAGGTGTAGTGAAAACAGGTGGTGCTGTGCAGGGTCATTGGCACGTTGGTGCATTGCGCAAAAGAGGTGAGGCGTCACTGTAGCAAGTAAGGCGACTGTTCCTGGAGGTGGTGCAGGGTCGTGGAGCCGCTAAAACCCGGGGACGATGCAAGACACAGGAGAGGTGGTGCGTCAGTTACAGGTGCGATACCTCGGTTCCTTACTGGTGTGTGGTATCGAAGATGAAGTTGGCGGTCAAGCTGCGAGGTCTCGGCTTCGCGGCGTTGAGGTCGAACCAATGGGCTGCAGCTATGGCATCGGAGTGGTGCGTCACGGACGTTGGTGATATGGTGCCCGGGACTCCCTCAGTGGCAATTCTTCGGAGGTGCTGTGGCGTCGTCGGAGCCTGCTCTGCAAGTCGCAGACATTGCGTTGAGCAGGGACGACGGCTTCGGTGCAGGGAGCGTCACGGCATTACAATTGCAGACAGGCACTGGTTCCGAAGTTGCTTGGCATCGGTTTCTTCTTGTTGCACAGATACTCACTCCCGAGGGCCCAGTAACTGGAATTGGCACCACTTGACAAGTAGGGCTCTCAACAGATAAGCCCAAGTACTACAGGTGAAGTCTTTGATGGCCCTGAGACTTCCAACATGAGGCAAGCTCAACTCAAGCACTTGGAGAACCTTTAGAAAGGAGGACGTAGAAAGCAAAATTCAGTCCTCTCACTCCCAGGACAGAAGCAACAGGCAGCAGGACAACACAGCAAAGCAAACAGCACAGTGGCAGTTCCTCCTGGCAGCCCAACAGCTCTTCTTCCTGGCAGAATGTCTTCAGTCCAGAAGTGTTTCTTCTATATGATGTCAGTGGTCCAGTACTTATACCCATTCTAACCTCTGAATTAGGTAGACTTCAAAGAAAAGTCTTTGTAGTGCACAAGACCCTGCCCTTCCTGGGCCTGGCTCCAGACACACTACTTGTATGGAGACTAATTCGTGTGGGTACAGGCACAGCCCTATTCCGATGCGAGGGCCAGCTCCTCTCACCACTGTAGCTCAGGAAGGCTCATTAGCCTGTTGATGGGCCATCAGGATATGCAGGACACACATCAGCTCCCTCTATGTGTGACTGTCTAGAGTGAATTCACAAAGCCCAACTTTCATCCAACCCAGACGTGTATTCTAGGGACAGGCAGAAGCACAGAATTGTTGGGTAAGAAAATGCCAACTTTCTGAAAGTAAATAAACAATGAGGGGGATGGGCCTATTTATTGCCAGTAAGGCTAGGCCACTCTAGGCTGGAAAAACACCAGGAAAACGCAAGTACTGACACAACTTAATGTGAGCTTTTTAAATAACTGATCACACCTCAACGTGATCAAGTCTCATTTCTTTCATTCCTCAACGTTATGAATTAGAACACTTAATTTAATCACTGTCAAAGTGTCTGTCAAACACGTAAAAACAACACAGAGAACATGACATACATCTTGAAATGCATTTTAGAGCAATTATACAGCCTAGTGCTTCACATAATTAACACAAACTCCAATATATACAAAACACAATAATTTACATCAAGAACAAACATACCAAATCCCAGTTCTTGTTTTTTTCACACCAACATTTTGTGGAATTAGAGCGGGCCCACTAATGGTAAGTCAAAGCACCAGGGGTATTGATACATAACTTAGTATTACTAGGCTTTTCAAAGGGACCTGAAACCAAAATCAATCAAAACGTCCATATACAAAGCTTCCCTTAAGGCCAAGTTGTTGCTGCTAGCAAAAGACTTCTCAGGTGGGTCTATAACTTGTTGATGCGTTTTGAATCCCAACTTATTTAGGGTTCTCATCAGGACATCGAACTGGGGGTCACTGAAATAAAAAAATAAAAAAACACTTAAAATGCTTTACACTTCTTTATGTATGTGAAAAAAAACAAAAATGAGAGGTCTGTACACTCTACTATAATAGCTTGAATCAGCTTAATTATCCTAATTACTCGGTGATATTGGGCAATAATAGTTAGTTGGAATCTTGACTATGAAGGCCAGCCTTTTCTTGTGTAGTTGAATACCTACAATAATTCAAATGGTACAGGATGACATAACTGGCAATGTATTTTTTAACGCACCAAATGTGCTTCTAAAGAAAGGGACTCGCATTTCACTGAGTAATCGCTGATATATATATATTCAATTTTATTTCTTCACCTCCCTCAATGGTCCAAGGCTATTTCATTTGGAGGCTCCGGTGAGCAATAAATCTACAAAATGAATGAGCAATCATTTAAAAAAAAAAAAAAAAAGCGAAGCGCCTTGTATGTTGGAAAAAATACTTCATAGAGTTTGTGCTGTTTTAATTTTCCAAACAAGTAGCAAAGGCACGGCTGCGTGAAACGGAGCAGCGGGCGTCTTTTTGAAAACACGAAGGATACATTGCATCGGGCTGTACCATTTAGAACTGTATCTTCTTAATCGGAAAGTGCTTAGCAGCAAATCAGCATCGTGTTTACGCATATTCTATGCGCATTCAAAAATGTGTTCAAGTCGGCGCTCCAATTGTTTTCTTATCGCACAATGTCAACGCGGTTTATCTGCATTAGTGCATCTGAAATATAGGTATTTAAA
The DNA here is from genome assembly GCA_963921515.1 of Calotriton arnoldi. NCBI lineage: Eukaryota > Metazoa > Chordata > Amphibia > Caudata > Salamandridae > Calotriton > Calotriton arnoldi. The sequence goes on along the minus strand of CAWUFW010012315.1, from coordinate 37,510 downwards.
ACAAAACCAAACGCTAGAGAGATCCCAATATATTTCTTCAACATGGCTGCGACTTACTTTCTCTTCAACACAAAGTTCGTAGATTCATTCCTTCCTGCCTCACGGCGGCACCAATCGAAAACCGGGGGTTTCAACTCCACAGTTTTTTAAAACAAGTTATATCCAAGTGAAAACTTCCTTCATTGGTCGACATTCTTCCCATCAATCTTATGCAATACGATCGAGAGTCGGTTGCATTCATTCTGGGAGTTGTAGTTCTTATCTTTCTATTTTTTTCTGTCTTGTTGTAGTAGGCTGTGTTCAATTAGAACTCATTTTGATGAAAGTTGAATTAACAAAATAGTTAAATTAACAAAAAAAACGAATTAGCAAAAAAATCTCAGGGGAAATTATCCCAGAGTGCAAAAATGATAACACAGCTTCAACCAATCATCAGAGTGGTTTTTAAAAAGTGAATTATCACAAGATTACAGATTTTGCAGTTCATTCATTTTGTTTAAACCATTTTTAAGTGTGTCAAAACAAAGTATTAAATAAGCTTCTTTTTGGACTAATCTACGTTTAAGATCACCTCCCCTAGGGTCGGATTTTATAGATGCCGAAATAGTCCACTTAAAATCTTCTTCAGAATGTTTTTTTTCAATGAAATGGCTCACAAGTGTTGCTGAAGGTACTTGTTTTCGTATGTGCGATTTATGCTGTATGATTCTTTGTTGAATTTCCAGGGTGGTCTTTCCTATATACAATAGTTGACACCTGCAGATAATGCCATACACTGCATTTTTTGTTTTGCAATTTGAGAATGAGGTATGTTGCCACCTTGTATTATTGTATTCAAAATAAGTGCCCTCAATGGTTTGGGCACAGGCCACACAAGTGCTGCATTTCTGATGATCCTCCAATGGTGGAAGCTTCTAAATGTGTCTCAAAACAGTTTTCTGTGTGGATTGTGGAATGTATGCACTCGCTATATGCCTCCCGATGCTTTGGTCTTTTTTTAGAGCAAATAAAGGACGCATCCATACTAGAAAGTAGATGCCAATTCTGAAGCATTGTTTTTTTTATTGATTTGTGTGTGAACAGTAAGTTGAGATACAGACCAGACGTTCTAAACTTGGTTTTTCTTATTTTTCCAAAAGGAAACCATGCTCATTTCATAGAGTTTTTTAACAACTCCGGGGATAACCTCGCACAACCAGTTTATGAAGTAAATTATTAGCATGGAAGAAATAATTATCCTTACTAGAACAATTATGCTGTAGCCTTAAAAATTGCCAGTAGGGCAGATTATCTCTCAAACCTCGCAAATGGAAACTGGAATAATGGAGGGCTTTGTTCTGGTCCATGAGCTTCTGATATAATGTTGTCAGAAGATTTTCTCCTTCAGCAAAAACTTCTACATCCAAGAAGGTAATTCTTTTCTTGTTTTTATTCATGCAAAACTTGATGTCTGGGACCAGGAGTTTAACCACTTGAAAAAACTATCTTCTTCTTCTTCTCCACTCCAGACGCAAAAAAATGTGTCTATCGATGGTAGCCAACTTCTTATTGAAGTGCCAAAAGGATTGTTCTGATGAATAAATCTCTTCTCAAATTTCCCCTTGAGCAACACAGCCAGTTCTGGGGCGCTGTTCCCTTGATTTGATAAAAGAATTCCTCACCGAATTTGAAATAGTTCTTCCGTAAAGCAAAACTTGGCAGCTTGATCAGGATGTCAGTGAGCACACGGTGTGCTCTTGCTCTCATTTCCAAGTGTGCCTCACTTGCTTGTGGAACTTCTTGAGGGATCTCAGTGTACAAAGAAACTACGTCGATTGTAACAAGCCAGTGGGTGTTTTCATCATATTGTAGATCTCCTAAGTTCAACTTTTCTTAGAATTCGTACTCCTTAGGTCTAATATTTCCTTCATCAAAAACCTCTTTTAATATTAATGCAATTCCTCCTTGAATTTCTTTCGTAGGATCAGTCAGCTTTTTTTGGTAGAATTCTGTGTTCAAAACCTGTCCTTAGCCCTTTTTTTAAAATAATCTTCTGCATCTCAAATGACCACTGCACCACCTTTATCAGCTGTTTTATTACAAATGTATTGTCATCGCTTAGACTTTGAATAGCTTTATGTTGGTCCCTTGATAGATTATGCTTTTTGAAATCTTTAGTAGTTTCCAAGCGAGTCATGGCTGAAAAAAAAGTTTGCTCAAATGCCAAAACCTCCTTTGGAATAGAGGTAGGAGGTGAACAAAAAGTGGATTTATTTTTCAGGCATGAGGCCTCTGTACTCTGAAAGGAATATTGTTGTAGAAAGATGGCTTTTATTCGTATTTTCCGAAAGAATTCCAACAGTTCCATTTTTAAATGTACAAAGTTGGTTTTTCTTTCAGAAAGTGGCATTTTCAAACCTGCAAGCTAAAAACCACCTTCACTAAAAGATGTGTTTTTATATTATGAGTCCAGAGACACCAAACTCCAATTTTCTATCTATTCCCATTTGGAAGATACACTGGTATGATGTTACCACGCAGCTCCAATGCTAACCTATGAGAGAGAGAGATTGCTGTAGTGAAAAACAAATGTAGCAGTTTTTCAATATCAGGACATGTAAAGCTCAAAAGTACATGTCCTAACTTTTAAATACATTGCACCCGCCCATGGGGCTAACTAGGGCCTACCTGAGGGATGCCTTACATGTAATAAAAGGGAATGTTTGGGCCTGGCAAGTAGGTGAACTTGCCAGGTCGACATGGCAGTTTAAAACTTGACACACAGCCTCTACAGTGGCAGGCTTGAGACAGGTTTGAAGGGATACTCATGGGCTGCAAGCCCACTAGTAGCATTAGATTTAAAGGCCCTGGGCACCTGTAGGGCACTTTACAAGGGACTTATTAGTAAATCAAATATGCCAATCATGGAGAAACCAACCATACCATGTTTTAGAGGAGAGAGCAGATGCACTTTAGCACTGATTAGCAGAGGTAAAGTGCCCAGAGTCCTAAAGCCAACAAAAGGAAGGTCAGAATATTAGGCAGAGGAAGGCAAAAGGTTTGGGGATAAACCTGCAAAAAGGGCCAGGTCCAACACTATTCCACTAGGGTCATGACTGCTTCCACAGCTTTCACCAGAGGCATTAGGGTAAATGATATCTGTCAGATGGCACATGGCCATCCTTGTCTTCTTTTGCCAAACGTTAGTCTCTCACAGGCCAAGATTGCAAGGATAGGTAATTAGCCAGGGCTGTGTTGAATGATTTCCTTGGTTAATTTGGCACTTTTCAGTCCCTCCTCCGTAGGAAATATAGATTTCAGGCTCATTCAAAGTAAGTAATCTTGGGATGATGTATTCATCAGAAGAAGAAGTTACTTACCTTCAGTAACCATATGTTCGTAGCATGTCTGACAAAAAGATACACATGCTATGTACACTCCTGCTTTCTAGTGTTGTGCCCAGATGTTTGCAACTTGTTTTTCTTTTAATAAGTTTGAGTCACAAGGGGGGGCGTGGCTTGGCGCGCAACCAAGATGGGCGCGCGTTTCTGAGCTCCGTTGGTCCTCCGGTGCGGACTCTCTCCTAAACATGCTGTACGGGTGATTTTTGTTCACCGCGTAGCAGCACTATGCGGCGGAACAGCTTGGGAGTCTTGGGGACGGCTTTCAGGTGTTTCGGTCCGCTCCTTCTGCGACTTTCTCCACAACGACTCTCTCCTCATACCGGAACACTAAAATGGCGGCAGAAATGGAAGTTTTGCTGATACAAGGACCGAGCAAATAAAATTACTTGGACTGAATATTTGGTTTTCGTGCGCATTCCCCTTGATGAATGAGGTATTGTAACAATGATTTTTATACCTCTTTATGTCATGCGCTGGTTTTCTGAGGAGACAATATTCTAATGCGATAAGCCCTGTTACAAAATGGCGGCCGCTGACAGAATTTTTATCAGAACTTTTGGTGCCTTATTAGCGGCCTAATACACAGTTGGTTCTACTTCGGTGGGGGTGTTTTATCCCATGTCCAACAGTTCGTCTGTAATTTTAAGCCTTTGAACATTATACTGATTTTTGCTGGATTGTGCAGAATCTATCCAGCACCATTTCCTGAAGCTGGAGGATGTCCGCTATTTTTCTAGTGGGTCATTTGACTGTTAACGTATTTTAGCAGCGAGTCCTCAGTTCTTGGATTATTCCCCTCTGTTTGTGGATTTTGTAATGCGCTTGATTATTTGTGCTTACAACTTTTCGCTTGCTGTTCAGTCTCTCATGAAGCAACAAACTTATTACAAAGAAGCCTCCCTCAGTGTTTGATGTGCTCTCTTGTATTCTCCAGTTGTGGTGATCTTCGGTGTCTCAGGCATTATTACTTAGTTTCTTCTAAAACCTTTACGTTATTCTGCTCAGCGCAACATCTACATACTTTCAGTCATTCTGTGTGGTTTCTGAGGTTCGTTCCAATGGCAGAAGGCATGGGTGTCACACCCAAAGACAGAGATTCTAAAGGGAATCTGAAGAGGTCTAAGCAAAATTCTCCCACCCCAGATATTTCAGCGAAGGGTAATATGGACTCTTAGATACTATTTTACTCAAACTTAATTCAGTACATGACATAGCACAGAGTACCAAAACGAACACTGATTTGCTTCAAATTGAAGTTGCAGCAATTCGAAATGATCTCGAAAATCTTTCACTACGTGTTTCCAATGCAGAAACACGAATAAGCACAGTTGAAGACTTCACGAATAAGCAAGCTAAACATGTTCAAAGTATGGAACGTTCCTTGGCTTCTTTGAGAAGAGACCTGACTGAACAGGAAGACAGAAATCGTAGAGGTAACCTTCGAATTTTTGGTTTACCGGAAGACTGTGAGAAATATGCTCCTTCAGTGGTGGATTTTTTGCTTACTTGGATCCCTTCTGTTCTGAACATTTCATTTCAAAAAGACTTTGAAATAGAATGTGCTCATAGAGTTCCCACCTTTAAGCCTAAAACGCTATCTTCTCCAAGACCGTTGATCTATAAGCCTCTGCGTCATCAACACACTGAGCAAATCCTGGCCCAAATGAGGAAGATTAAAACATTACAATGGGAAGGGCATAGAATTTCAATATCACAAGACTTTGCTAGAGACACCGTCATTCGTCGAAAAGGTTTCTTGAATCTACGCAGACGACTTATAGATATGAATATTCCATTTTCCTTTGCAGGTCCCTCGCGCTTCAGAATAACTTTCAGAGGTCAGCCACAGATTTTTTATGAGCCTGCAGAGCTTTCTACTTTTTTGGACAATCACTCTGAATCACAGATGGACTCTGAGTCTCTTCCTGGCACTTCTCATCCTTGATGTTCTTCATTTGCTGATAGCTTGTTCTATGCTTCCTGTGCCTTGCCACAAAGTGTGTGGTTAATTTTACTCCTTTGTGTTTCTTGTTGTAATGATAACTACGCACTGTAAAGAGGTTTGCTCTATATTGGACATTCTCTATTAACTGATTTCTCCTCTACATGTCTTACGGTTGTTCATATTTTTATGAATGTTTTTTGGTGTTTACATTCGATTTGTTGGCACTATTTAGGTGCTATCTTGTTAACTATTGGGTGTCATTGTGTCTGTATTTCCCTTCTTCTCACTTTCTTTCTTATTATCTTTTTATATCTCTGACCTATTCCAACCTTATTTCTGTTTGTTCCCCATTTGCTTCTCCTTCTTGTGGGCTTTCATCTTAGTTCCTATTGATGAAATATTTTTCGGTATGTAACTCTAGATAGTTGGTCTTCTCTTGGCTTTTCTTTCTCATTATTTTTATGATATATGATGTATATCTTTTTCCTCTTTCCTCATTCTTTCTCTTTCCTTGCTCGTTTTCCTTTTTATTCGTGCTCTTTGTAAGTTTTTTCTCCTTTTTGCTTGACTTTTTTCTCCTCTTTTTCTTTTACTCTATGCTGGTGATTAATTTTTTCTGTGTGTTCACTATTCATCTGTGTCTTTGTCCTTTTTTGTTTCTATTATATTCGTTTGCGTTTTGTTTGTTCAATATTTTATATATGCCATTTTTACATTTTATGTGAAATATGCTATTTACTTCTTAATTTTCCAGATTCCTTGGTATTGATTTTTAGATGTTATCAATTTTGTAGTGTTTGATATGGTAACGGCTTGTGACTTATGCTGCTTTATATTGCCATTTATATTATCTCAAATTGTCATATGTTACACCACTTATATGTATCTATTATGCCTTGGGTTGCTTCTTATATTACCTAATATTAGTATTTATAATGCCTTAATTTGATAAGTTATATGACATCATTGTCTCACTCTTCTTTTCAGGATATGATAATATGTTGGTCACTCATCAAATATGATACATTTTTTGGACCTTTTATATTGGTATTTTTATTACACCAATATGCTATGTATTATGGCACTTATTAATATTTATTATGCCTTAGGCTGTTATTTATATTATATAATATTGTTATTCATAATGCTTTAATTTGATATTTATCTGATACTATTGTCTCACTCTTATAGTTAGGATAGGATAATTTGTTGATCGCTCTTCAAATATGATATATGTATTTTTTGGAACTTGTATTTTTTATTCTTACTAATGGATTATTGATAGTATAGTAGACATTAACATTTATACACTCGTTCGTTCCGTCGCTTAATGAAATATTTATTTTTGAGCAGCCTGCATTGTGTTTGTTGGCCTCGTGGTTGCTCCTCCACGTTATTTCCCCCATGCAAATTGTCTATTACAGCCATCCCCTGGTGGGGTTTCTCTTTTTTTAAGCTCCTTTTTTCTTTGGAGTACTTTTTTTCTTTCTTTTCTTCTTTCTAGTCTTTTCTTTCCCTCTTTCTATCTTTCCTTCTCTGGGGACTTCTGCTTTGGCATATTTTTTTACGTTTTCTTGCTTTCCATTTACCCCTATATCTGATGTCCTGTTAGATTGTCTTTCCTTTTCTCTTTATCAGATGTTTTTATCTGTGTTGTCTTTTGTTTATCTATGACTGGTTTAAATGTAGTCTCTCTTAATGTTCATGGACTGAATCACCCTGTTAAGTGGGCCAAGATCTTAGATTATTGCAAAAGCTTATCTGGTGATATTGTTCTACTTCAAGAGACTAAGATAGCCTTTAAGGAAGCTTTGCTGTTGCGGAAGGAGTGGGTTCTTGATGTTGCTTGTTCTGAAGCCTCTGGTAAAAAGAATGGGGTTGTGACTTTGATTTCCAAAAACTCTGGTCTATCTATTGTTACTGCTGAGCATGATACTAATGGTAGATGGTTGCTTTCTCGCTTGTCCAATGGTTTGGAGGATTTATATATCATGAATATTTATGCCCCTAACATTGATGATCTACTGTTTTGGCGTTTCATAAATAAAAAGCTCTCTGACATTCCTCAAAATGCTAGAACAATTGTTGGCGGTGACTTTAATTTGCCCTTGGATCCAATTTTAGTTAGACATTCTGCTTTTTTAAGTTTCGCCCCCCTAGATCACATAAACAACTGCTTAATATGTGCTCTTCTCATCAGCTTGTTGACGCATGGAGATTGCATAATCCTACTGGTAGCGAATTCACGTTTTTCTCCTCTCCACATTCTAGTTTTTCTCGTATCGATTATCTTTTAGTTGATGCTGCTCTTTTAAAACATACCACAAATGTTATGTTTCATCCAATAGTCGTTTCTGATCACGCTGCGGTCTCATTGACTGTCCTTAATCTTACGGATACGAGTGGACCTCGTACTTGGCGTCTTAATACAGAGATTTTGGATGATAAGGATGAAGTTAAAGAGCTCAATGATAAAATTGATAACTTCTTCAAAGATAATGAGTCTTCTGTGAATTCCCCAACAGTTCTATGGGATGCATTTAAATGTACTATTAGGGGTCATATTATCAAAAAAATGTCAAAAAGAAACAGTGTTATTAGAAAGTCGCTACAGTCTTTAGGGGATGACATCAAACGTAAAGAGGTGTTATATAGAAGTTCTAACGATAAGTCTCTCCTACAAGATATTAAGAATTTGAAATACTCTTTCAATTCTATAGTCACTAAAAGAGCCTATATTGGTGTACATGCTCAAAAATCTCGACATCTGTTGTTACGTAATAGAGCTGGTAAGTTGTTAGCTGCCACCTTAAAATATCAGAATACAAATGTCAAAGCTGTTCAGATTTCCTATATTAATGATAACAGTGGCTCTAAGAAATTCCATACCCAAGAAATACTTGAAGTCTTTCGTAATTTCTATGAAAAGCTATACACCCCTAGGGACCAATGCAACATATCTGATTGTCAGCAGTTTCTGAATTCGATTCCTACCAATACTATTTCGCATTCTGATATGATTGACTTAGGGAAATCGATTGAGACTGATGAGATAATTCAAGCTATTAAGGCCACTCGGTCGGGGAAGGCTCCGGGGCCTTATGGGTTCCCTATTGCTTTTTATAAAACATTCTCTTCGTCAATAATTAAATATCTTAAAGAAGTTTTTCATAATTTTGTCCTTTCTGGCAAGGTATCTGGCTCAGCTGCTGAGGCTACTATTGTCGTGATTCCGAAAGAGGGCAAGGATCATTCTGACCCTAAAAATTTCCGTCCAATTTCATTATTAAATATGGAAGCAAAAATGTTTGCCAAGATCTTGGCTAAGTGGTTAGAGGGTCATATCCCTAGTCTTATTCATGACTCCCAAACTGGTTTTGTTAAAGGGAGACTTGCTAGAGATAATATCCGAACCTTCTGTCATATTTTAGAGAAAGCAAAACTTTCTAAATTGCCATCGGCGGCGATTGCCCTTGACGCCAAAAAGGCTTTCGACAAAGTCTCTTGGCCTTTTTTACAAGCAGTACTTCAATCACATAACCTTGGAGACTCCTTTATAAACATGGTAATGTCTCTTTATGCGCAACCAAAAGCTAACATCAGAGTTAATGGGGCTACGTCTTCTTTTTTTAATTTTCGCAGGGCACTAGACAAGGGTGCCCTTTATAACCCCTTCTTTTTCTATTGTCTATAGACCCACTCCTTTGTTTACTCAACTTGAATTAGGGTATCAAAGGCTTTCAATTTGGTTCACATACGCTTAAAACAGCCGCCTATGCGGATGACGTTCTTATCTTTACAGAAGACATTGTTGCTGTGATTCCTGTTATTTCTAATACCATTAGAGAGTTTTCGCTTGTTTCGGGTTATACTCTGAACAAAGAGAAGACGGAAATGTTCCCCCTCAATTAGTTGCGTTTCCCTTCTCACATGGGCGACTCAGGATTTAAATGGCAATCGACTCGTTTTAAGTACTTAGGAATTTGGTTTTGTAAAGACCTCTCAGAGACTATTTCTTATAATGAATCTTACATCATAGCTAAAGTTAAATAACTTTTGTCCTCCTGGTCTCCTAAATATATCTCCTGGTGGGGAAGATTTCAAACTCTTAAGATGATGATAACCCAAATTATTAATTTCCTATCCTCCATGTTACCTATAAAGCTTTCTTCTTCTTTTTTCCATGAGATTGATGCACTTACTTCAAAAATTTTGTGGAGTGATAAACGTGCTAGACTTGCTTATAAACATCTTAGAAAACCCTATGTTCTGGGCGGCTGTAATCTTCCGAATTGGAACTTGTATCAAATTGCATTTTTAGCTTCTCAAGGTGCTCTTTGGTTCTTGCCAGAGTCTTTACATACACCCCTTGGATTTATATTGAACGAGAGTTGTGTACTCCTCTTTCCACATCTTCCTTTTTCACTGCTTCTAAACTCGTGCTTGGTCATTCCCAACGTATTATTTTGGACACGATTAATGCACTAAAATATATAGATAAAAAAGTTTCTAAACCTATTCATAAATCGAGGTGGTCCTCCTTATGGTATAATCCTAAAATCATTGCTAATATTGATTCTGATACGATTTATTTGTGGGCTACTAGCGGTATTACATTGGTAAAGTATCTTTATGACTCTAACCATGACCCTCTTCCCTTCTCGTCTTTGGCCAGAGACTATAACCTTAGTAATATGGATTTTTATTCTTTTCTGAAATTGAAGGTTGCCCTTTCTAAAGTATCCCTTTCTACAGATTCGGTTACTGTCTCATTACTTTCTATGTGGTCTCGCTAGGGACATACTGCATCGAGAATACATACGTTTTTATCTGCTCCACTTCCTTCACAGTCTACAATTACACATGATAAATGGTCTCATCACTTTGACAATGATATTTTTAAATATATTTCACAGGAAACCTGGCAACAGTATATAATGTACACAGGGCCTGCTTGATCGCTGGTGATGCCCTGTGTGACAAGCTGTGTTAGTGCCCCCGAATGACCTCCTTCTCCACAAATTCCCTCACTACCACCCTCCAATGGTGCCCTTCATTTCTCCATAGCCCATCTCTCACATGTATTTTATTTGTTTTATAGTGCTACTCATTCCAGTGTAGGGTGTCAGACCACTTTACATTACACATACATTATACAGAAATAATTAATCATAAATGAATAAATTGATTTATGGAAAATGTTACATAAGACAATGAGTTCCTACAAGGTCTAGGAGACACATGTCTTCCTTGGAGAAGCACAAACGCTGAATTTAAAATGTAACATAGTAGTTGGGGTTAGCTTTGCTAATAAGAATGTATTTCTAACCAAACAAACTCTTTTTCATAATAATGAGACTGGGGAAAACAAAACCTTCTAATCTATACCTTGCATTTTACCTGCAGCTCTCTGATGACAGTTCATAGCTCACTATGCTATATTAGGATTGTAACTTATAGAATGAAAGTAACAAAATGATCTCTGTGACAAAAGCAGTATCCCATTGAGCTATCTACATAAAATAAAATTCTGTGATCTGCATGGTACATATTCTTTGCAGCAGGCAAATTAACCCTCTGTGCTACTTTAGTAGGAGGCAAAACTGCCACTAGACAAAATTTGATTTCTCTCCAGCAGGTGATATATTAATCACCAGTGTTAACTTGATATTTTTATTGTTGCCTGAAAATTGTTGGACACACAAGAAGCTCTGCAGCAAGTGCTTTTAAGTATATAAAATATTTCAAAACACAGCGCCGCATGAGCTCGATGCACGGTGCGGTGGCACTGATTGTACTGCCCCTATAGTTGGCCCTGACTGTACACTCTTCCAGTTCAGCCCTGGTTGTACTACCAACTACGCTTGGAGTGACCAACATGATGTCTGTATTTTGTGTCTCTCTCCAGACCATGAGGAGACCTCTTGTGATGCCTGCTGTGCCTTCCAATGCAAGACGACCCTTTAGTATCTGAGAGAAAGGCTCTGGGAATACCACAAATTTCAGCGACAAGCCTCATCTGAAACGCCTGACATCATTGGGGCCAAAGACCTGCCTGGCACTGAGGAGGAAGAAGCTGAGCTCTTCGGCATTCCAAAAGTGTAAAGAGGAGAGAGTCCGGAGGCCATTCTTCTCTGAATTTTCAGGCTGAGGAGGAGTTTCAAGAGCTCACAATGAAACCAGTACTAGCCCTTGGCCCGAAGATCAGGGCGACTTCATGTGCCTCTTCAGCACCACAGGTGTCACATGTATCGGTCTTGAGTCTTGAAGCACCCTTCAACAGATGTAGAGAGCCACTTGTGCAGGAATCTGGCTTCAAGCCCCAAGTCGAGCCGAAAATGGCAGAAACCTTTGGGTTTGGCTCTTCTGACCGGGATAACGCAGACTTGAGAGACCAGGTCGGCACCAGCGAAAGCCCCACCCATTGCACTGAGCCACTTTGTGCTTTGCCGCTTCTTCGATCTTGAGGCCCTGGAAAGCCACAGTGGAAGCCAGAATCAACACTGAGATGCATGGCTACTGGCATCGAAACCAATGCCAATCTCATCTCAACACCTAGATCAGACACCACTGAAGACTTGATCTTCGAGAAACAGCTCAGGATGAGGACAACATCTTAATCAAGACTCTCTCAAAAGTCGGCCACAGATAACTTTACAGAGGCCTTTAAGGCCAAGTGGTCACACTTGAGGTTGAAAAAAAGGTTCAGATCGGTCCACAATTAAGAGGGCACCTACAAAAGCAATGGGGAATGCTCCACCACCCGATAAAAGGTCCAAGCATATAGACACAGCAGGAAACGCTTACAGCAACCACCCATTGGCGCATTGCCAGTTCTGTTGGTTTACTGTTACTGTATGATCAGTACCGCCACTGAGAAGAAATGGAGGAACTGGTCCAGCACCTCCAGGAGGCCCAAAGGAAATAGGTAAAGGAGTTAGTTGTTGAGGACAAATCCATTAGCAATACCAACATACGATGTGCCCTCAATGCAGCAGACACCTCCTCTACAGGGATTAATACCAGCATCCTCCTCCCCAGACATGTATCAGGGCATCAACCAAAGATGCAACACACCTCTAAAATGTCCCTTTTGACAGTGAACACATGTTCGGCCCCCAACTGGAACAAACACTCGAAAAAATTAAAAAGGACATGGACATTACTAAGTCCATGGGTGCCCTGCATGCCCCCAGTCACAGAACTGCCTTTCGCAGACAGCAAAGCATGGGTGAAGTTAAACCAATGGTCTTAGGCCAGAGACCATCTTAACGAATAAATTACTTATCTTCGGTAACGCCTTATCTGGTAGAGGCAAGATCTAACCGCAGATTCCTTACCTTTGCATTATCCCCAGGTGCCAGACTGGATGCGGAAACTTTTCTACAGCAGTACATCTGCCCGTCAGTAGAGGACGTTAAGCGACTCTGTAACAATGTCGTCCACCAGATATGACGTCAACAGACTCCATATAAGCCATCCACTGACGTGGTGATGTCAGTTTCTTCCTCAACTACTTTCCACACTAACGGGCAGAGCCACTCATAGAAACTGCTATGGAAACAGTGTGCCCAAAAATAATCTTCTTTTTGAAAAACGTTTAAATATTTTTGTAATTTGTTTTTTCTAATATTTATTATTTATTAAAATTATTATTATTTTTAAACCAATGAATGGCATGAAAGTGCATAGAAGGGGACCTGATAAGAAAAAGACAATCAGTTCGCAGAGCGGGGAGGTAAGGAATGTGCGGCTAGATCTTGTTTGTACCAGATAAGGCGTTACCAAAGGTAAGTAACTTATTCATCTGATAGAGATGTCTAGCCTCATATTCTTTATCTTTGAATGAGATACCCAAGCAATACCATCCCCAGAGGAGGGTCCGTAATGCACTGCTGATGACGTCACATATTACATCACTCATGACATGGTCAGTGACATCACTGATGACATCTCAAATGACATCACTGATGACATCATCCATGTGATAATTTCATGCATCTTCTCACACCCTAATATAACTTTTGATACACCCACTGTAAATTACAGACTGCCATTGTCAAAACCATAGACACTCCAACACCAATAACTACATACACACTCACTGATTCTTAGGTCTACACACACACATCCACTCACTCACCCGTACAGTCACTCATACTTACGGTCACTCAGTACAGGACTATGATATGCACTCATACACCTATATAAACACTCACACACCGGCACTTATCCATAGAGGTACTCACACACCTAGTCAGTCATGCAAAAAAATAATCACACACCCATTTACTCACCTATACAGTTATACACACACCAGCTCACTTACTCATACAAATACTAGCACATTCTTACGCTCTTATACAATAACTGATACAAGCACACACGCATCAATACAGCCACTCTCACAATCACACACTCTCACTTATAGCCGTTTAAATACTCTAACACACATATATACTGCCTTTTACATATGTAGTTACTCACACATGTACCACTGAGATATACATTCACTCACTAACACACCGATACACACACTCACCCACCCAAGCAGTCCATCACAGATGCACTCTTCAAATCATGCACCCAGTGAATCCCCCACTCACACATCTATGTACAGAGTCACACACACCCCACCCACACAAACGCTCAGGCACCCATACAGATACTCAGACAACTAATCAATAACCCATATAGACACTCATGTAGCTATTCGCAAATCCATGCATCCACTTACACACCAACAGACAAACGGATACAGACATTCACACAGTTTAGTCAGTAACCCATGCATTCAGTAAGATACGTTTAATCACTCACTTGTAGAGTCAGTCACGCACCTACTCAATCATCCATTGAGACACTTATACACCCAGTCATTCTTCAATACGCCTTTACCTATATATATTAAACATATTTAAACTTTACAGAAACACACAGTCACTGCATGATGTCATCAGTGATGTCATTTGAGATGTCATCCGTGATGTCATCAGTGATGTCACTGACCATGTCTTGAGTGATGTAATATGTGACGTCATCAGCAGTGCATTGCGGGGGCGCGGGTTATAGTTAGCTGAACTAACTATAACGGGGGAATTTCTATGGTTTTGTACGAGTGAAATGTCCAACTAACTATAACTGTCCCTAAAACCTATGGTTTTTTTCAGTGAATTTCAAAGGTTTTTAAATGCTAATTTCTAACTATAACGTGCCTGAAACCTATGTTTTTTTCAGTGAATATATATATATTTATTATACTATGTATACATGTGAAAATGTCTCGGTCCCCTGTTTGCCTCGGTGGCACGGAAAAAATGGGTGGAACTGACGTCAGCACGCTGACGAGGTCCTCTTATGGCTCCGATGACGTCATACGGTGTCGCGAGCGGAGCCGTGCTCGTTGACGTGGGAGAGCTAGGAAAGAATTTCCGTGGAATGCTGGTGCAGGGGATATTCACCTAAGTGTTCAGGTTAGTCCTTTGGGAGCAACTGTTTATGTTGCCACTCCAGAAACCGAAACCAGTGATCCGAGGGCAGAGGCCCTGCAGATGGCGCACGAGGTGGGGTGCCCAGTCGTGTGCACCGGCGGGGCAGCGAAGTGACAAGCACCACAACCCACAAAAAAGGTAACGAGGGCACTGAATAACACAGGATCTTCTCTTTGTATCTGGCAGGAACAACGAAGTTAAAATGCCATAGTACCAAAATGTAGAATTAGTGCTACAACGGTCTTCAAGAAGACCTGCGATGCCGCTTCTGCCTCCCGTACCCCGGAGGCGGCACATGGGTCACGCGGTACGGTCATACTGCGGTGGGACGCACACTCGTTGACCTCTCATGGCAGTGCTCCACACTTCAGGGAGTACGCTTTCCATTAGCTATGTTTTCTGATGACATGTCGCGCCGGCCCCGTCCAACAACAGAACTCCTTTAGATCCAAAGAGACTCTTCCACTCTCTCACCGGAAGTGAAACCAGGCCACGCGGACACTTTCACAATACAACAGCCGGAAATGCACTTTTCGGTAAAAAAACCACAATCCTTCCTCCTAATTAATCAAATAAACGTCTCACTGAAGAACCGGGGCCAGCTTCGATCGGTAAACTGCCGTTACAACGACTTTTTTACTTTGCGATACCATTACAACGCATGCATTACCACGCATGCGTTGTACATCACGAAGTCATTACTACGCATTTTTTAGAACGCATGGTCATTTACCACGCATGCCTTTACAACGAATTTTGTTGTAAAGGTATGTATGGTAAATGACCATGCGTTCTAAAACACATGTAGATCGATCCATGTCGTTGTAAGGAAACAGAGGCTGTTCCGTTTCCTCACAACGACGTGCACCGCCCTCAGAGATGATGTGAAGCAGGAACCACGAGGAGAGAGAAACCATGAGGAGTGAGAGGTAAGGGGGATTGGGCATGGGGTGGGGTTTCTTTTCTAGGGTTTAGGGTAGTGCAGTGGTGTTTGGGTGGTGTAGAGGGTCGTGCTGGGGGTAGTGTTTTAGGGTTTAGGGTAGTGCAGTGGTGTTTGGGTAGTGTAGGGGGTCGTGCTGGGGGTAGTGTTTTAGGGTTTAGGGTAGTGCAATAGTGTAGGGGGTCGTGCTGGGTGTAGTGTTTTAGGGTTTAGGGTAGTGCAGTGGTGTATGGGTAGTGTAGGGGGTCGTGCTGGGGTAGTGTTTTAGGGTTTAGGGTAGTGCACTGGTGTTTGAGTAGTGTAGGGTGTCATGCTGGTAGTAGTGTTTTAGGGTTTAGGGTAGTGCAGTGGTGTTTGTGTAGTGTAGGGGGTCATGCTGGGGGTAGTGTTTTATGGTTTAGGGTAGTGCAGTGGTGTTTGGGTAGTGTAGGGGGTCATGCTGGGGGTAGATTTAGGGTTTAGGGTAGTGCAGTGGTGTTTGGGTAGTGTAGGGAGTCGTGCTGGGGGTAGTGTTTTAGGGTTTAGGGTAGTGCAGTGGTGTTTGTGTAGTGTAGGGGGTTGTGCTGGGGGTAGTGTTTTAGGGTTTATTTTAGTGCAGTGGTGTTTGGGTAGTGTAGGGGGTAGTGCTGGGGTAGTGTTTTAGGGTTTAGGGCAGTGCAGTGGTGTTTGTGTAGTGAAGGGGGTCATCCTGTGGGTAGTGTTTTAGGGTTTAGGGTAGTGCAGTCATGTTTGTGTAGTGTAGGGGGTCGTGTTTTAGGGTATAGGGTAGTGCAGTGGTGTTTGGGTAGTGTAGGGGGTCATGCTGGGGTTAGTGTTTTAGGGTTTAGGGTAGTGCAGTGGTGTTTGGGTAGTGTAGGGGGTCGTGCTGGGGGTAGTGTTTTAGGGTTTAGGGTAGTGCAGTGGTGTTTGTGTAGTGTGGGAGGTCATGCTGGGGGTATATTTAGGGTTTAGTGCAGTGCAGTGGTGTTTGGGTAGTGTAGGGAGTTGTGCTGGGGGTAGTGTTTTAGGGTTTAGGGTAGTGCAGTGATGTTTGGGTAGTGTAGGGAGTCGTGCTGGTGGTAGTGTTTTAGGGTTTAGGGTAGTGCAGTTATGTTTGGGTAGTGTAGGGTGTCGTGCTGGGGGTAGTGTTTTAGGGTTTAGGGTAGTGCAGTGGTGTTTGGGTAGTGGAGGGGGTAGTGTTTTAGGGTTTAGGGTAGTGCGCCCAACCAGCCAAAATATCCGTGGACAAAGGGGATCCTGACTCTTTGGAACGCTCCGTCAATTGAATAATTTGGGTCAAGGGCCCCACCACGTCCAAGACCTATCAATTCCTTTCTTGGGATCTCTCATATACTTGGAGAAAAAGGTACATAGTTTCTCATCAATTTCAGGCGTGTGTGCCACCTTCCCCTTCAGTGAGGGCCTGGGGCATTCTCCCCTCATCCTATTCCTGACCTCCCTTTCAAGGGGTTGATGGATTTTCCCCATCACATACTCTGCCACTTTGGCGTCAGGTGTCCACTCTGCCGACCTAGGATGGTAAATTTGGGTAGGCTCGAACATGTCCGAGTGGACCCCGTCCCCAACCGGGGACTGAGAGGAGTGGGACTCTGGACGCCAGGGACGCCCCGAGTCCTTATCCTCATCGGAGGAGAAATCGTCCTCCGATACTCCCTCTAAGGGAAACCCGCCCTCGGGGTCTACAATAGTGGTGACAGTGTCGCAATTTTCTCCGGGCCCCTCCTCCTCCCGGCAGGGTGCATGTTTTAGCGTTCGCGCACTCTTGAGGAAGGTCTCCGTAAGTTTATCAAATCCTTCCAAGTGCCCTGCGTTATGCTTAACGGCCCTTTTATTCCCCATCTGGGAGCTACTTGGACCCGCCACCACCAGATCTGGGTCACTGAACACCCCAGGGATGCTTTTCGCCAGCTTATCAACCTGATCCCTAAGAGGAGCCAGCGCCCTAGAAATAGCCAGAGAGAGGGCTTGGTCCACTGCTAGAGGGAGAAGTTGGGGGCCATTCCTCCTCCACTTCCTGGTAGGAGGAGTAAAAATGGTCTTCTGGAGAAGACATGATAGCAGAGGGTGTGAGCACAGAACAAATGCCCTTAAAATCATTAAGACATCCCCCTCGCCGGTGCTCCAACAGCTGGGCTTTCCCGAAGCTGTTATAAGAATAGACTGAGGTGCAATACCAATTACCACCACCAGGTGGCACTGGTCACTAACGTGGCCGTGTGGGGAAATCACCGCGTAGCGGTGTCAAAATTAGGCGAGGTTGGTCGGGAATCAAGCGGACACTAAAGGAGTGACCGGATTCCCAAACGCGCGTAAAGACCAGCGGGAGCGCTCGGCGGAGCTGCCTCGCTCGGACCAGACGCGCCTGACAGGATCTCACCGCGCGCAGAGCACACAGCGGGAGAAACTGCGAGGCGGAGAACGCGCTCGGGCAAGAGCCTGCTGCGCAGGGAATATGAAACAATACCAAGGCAATAATGCTAATAACGTGCACAAGAAACCGCTATACAAACAGCAACGTCAGATTAAGCCAAGAATGTAAGGAATGCACTTAACTGACCAGAAGTGAAGAAATAGGAAGCGGAAGGGACGTCACGATATGATATACGATGGACTGTGATATGATTGGACTATAGTTGCCTTGGAGACTACCCCCCTAATGGTTCATGGGTTGTGTAGTCTTTTGTTTAATGATTGTTGTGTTACGTTTTCTTTGAACTGCTATGCAAATAAAGTGAGGAAAGATATGCATAATCCTCTCCTCCGTCCTGCCATAGAATTCATTAAACTTTATTTGATCTGATTTAGAAACATAGATCATAAAAGTGTACATAAAAACAGTAAATCCTCTTTCCTAATACAATACAGTGATAATTAATTGAAACCAGTAGGTAAAACGGGTGTTACAAAGCCCGGTTCAGAGCAACTTCAGGTTAACAGAATCGTAAAGTTCAATGTTTCGCAAGATCAATCTCATGTACTTCATGCAAAATACGCAATAAGGGGTCCAAGTAAGATGTAACGCTCCAATACCTGACCAGTTTGCACTATATAAAACTGCAGAAAAACTAAAAATAAAAAGTGTTTTGCACACTTCTGTCATTGGGCTATATGTGGGCTACATCTGGGTGATATTTGTGCTACATTTGGGCTCTTTTTCTCTGGTGGCCATCTTGGGAGACTTATTTGTTATGAAGTTTCCTAATTTCGTCATTTACTGCAGTCTCCTCAGTAGGAAATGCTTTCAGTTTTTTACTTTGATTCCATCAAGAAGGCATTCAGATGTGTCACACATTTGCCATAAATTCAGAATGTTAGCACTCTAGTTGTTCATTAGATCACTGTAGTAAAGCTACTGCTCACCAGGGAGTTAACTGGAAGTCTACTGCTGGTATTGAAAGTGATTGTTTCAGTCTGCATGTCAGAATTTTCTAACGAAATAGAAGAGGATTTGAGATCTCACTTAAAACATGCCCTAAATTTTCTTTCTGCAACACTAACCATACTTTCTATGGCAAAATGAACCCCCTCATTTTGTTCCTTTTTAAATTAAATGTTTTAAGTGTTACCAGTTTATTCCAATCAAGATGGCTTCAGGTGTGCCATACTTTTGTCATAAGTAAGACTGTTAGCGCTCTAGTTGTTCTTTAGAACACTCTGGGAAGCTGCAGTAGAACACAAAGGCATCAACTGACTGGCTGCTCCTGTTGAAATAGAACAGGAAGATATTTGAAATCTCACTTAAAACATGTCCTAATTTTTCTTTCTACAGCACTAACCATAATTTCTATGGCAAAATGAACCCCCTCACTTTGTTCCTTTTTAAATTAAATGTTTTAAGTGTTACCAGTTTATTCCAATCAAGATGGCTTCAGGTGTGCCATACTTTTGTCATAAGTAAGACTGTTAGCTCTCTAGTTGTTCTTTAGAACACTCTGGGAAGCTGCAGTAGAACACAAAGGCATCAACTGACAGGCTGCTCCTGTTGAAATATAGCAGGAAGATATTTGAGATCTCACTTAAAACATGTCCTAATTTTTATTTCTACAGCACTAACCATAATTTCTATGACAAAATGAACCCCTCTTTTTGTTCCTTTTTAAATTAAATGTTTTAAGAGTTACCAGTTTATTCCAATCAAGATGGCTTCAGGTGTGCCATAATTTTGTCATAAGTAAGACTGTTAGCGCTCTAGTTGTTCTTTAGAACACTCTGGGAAGCTGCAGTAGAACACAAAGGCATCAACTGACAGGCTGCTCCTGTTGAAATATAGCAGGAAGATATTTGAGATCTCACTTAAAACATGTCCTAATTTTTATTTCTACAGCACTAACAATAATTTCTATGACAAAATGAACCCCATCATTTTGTTCCTTTTTAAATTAAATGTTTTAAGTGTTACCAGTTTATTCCAATCAAGATGGCTTCAGGTGTGCCATACTTTTGTCATAAGTAAGGCTGTTAGCACTCTAGTTGTTCTTTAGAACACTCTGGGAAGCTGCAGTAGAACACAAAGGAATCAACTGACAGTCTCTGCCCTTGTTGGATGTACATGTTTTACTGAGAATGTCAGACTTCATTCTCACATGACTGAGAAAGATAATGTGAATTTACAGAAAATATGCTCTCATTTTAGCTACTGGAGCACCTTCCAAAACTGTATGGGACAAGCATGTGAAAATAGTTTTCTCTCAAACATGATTCATGATATCCTAGCAGAAGGTTTTCCACAGGGTAAAATCACCTTAGAACACACCACAATTCCTGAAATTAGTATGGTACCATCAACAAATGAATTCTAAGGTAACTAAAGTCTGTTATCACCCTTTATAGTTCTCCTTTTGGTAACCCTCAAAATCTTCGATTCACTACAATGCATTTCAATGGGGTACTATCATTTATATTGGTCCCAAGATGGCTGCCAGCAATTCCAGGATGAAGTGCTGACAGCCAATCAGATCTCACGATGACATGTGTGGTTAGGCTCCGCCCAGATATATATGTGTTTTCTTTTTCAAATTTCTCAGGAACTACTGAACGGATTTACACCATTTAACCAAAAGGCACGACTCTGAACCAAGGGCTACCTTTTTGCCAAATTTGGTGTAATTCCGTTTCAGCAGTTCGGGCTGTAGCTGCGACTAAAGGTTCCTATGGAAAATTGCATGGGGAAAACCCGTTTTGGGACCCCCTTTTTTCTCGGCCCCCACTTGACGAATCACCCGAGACTTTCAGGATAGGAGCGGACCGGATCGCCCCACGAGTTTTGAAAATGTCGCGAAGATTCATCAACCGGCGCCAAAGTTATTGGAAATAGAATGTTGTGAATTTCCTATGGAAACTAGGTCCTAACTATAACTACCTACTGGCGACCGCCAGTAGGTAATATATATATATATATATATATATATATATATATATATATATATAGATTTAAATATACAGAAAATTACATTATATAATAAAATGTCCCTAAGAAGGGTACATATAAACGGTCACAACATCGGTCATGGGCCATAGATGGGACAACGGCAAGCTGGCAACCAAGCACATGCCCCTTATAAAAGGAATGGGGGGGGGGGGGGAATCACACACCCGGAAAACAAAGTAATCAGACAGAAAACAGCACTACCAACTGAGATGATCAGGCGGCCGAGAGATAGTTGAAAGGAAAACAGCAGATGAGAAACAACCCCGCTAGAAAGAGAAATAAAGACTACTATGGAGGACTTTAAAAAGGGTCAAGTTAAACAAAGTCTACACAGGGGAGGCCTATTCAAATAACTAAACGTAAAAGAAAGAATAGCAGACAGAGAAGGGACCCCTGTGAAGCAGCGGACGAAGCTGGAGGAAATAGTATGGAAAGGCCAAACTCCACAAGTGAAGGTCCAAACCAAAGAACCAGTGTAAAGGACTGAAGTAACAGATGGAGAGGCAGTGCATACAGCCTAAACAATGTGGAGGCCATAAAGCAAAAAGAAGGTTCCAGTTTCCACACGAAGACTTGTGCCCAGACAACAAGCCATGTGACATCATTAGTGAGGATCCTGGCATCACCTAAGATCATATATCTGGTGAACGAACCCCCGAAGGGGTTGGAACTGCAACCGCACTCACGAGAACTGAAGGAAAAGAATCTCAAGGGATCACCAACCTCCGTACGAACCAACCCAGAGTGGGTGGTCAAGGTACACATGCTCGAGAAGAAATAGAAAATGAAAATGAAAAAAAGCCATAAACCCCAAAAAGGGGTTAGAAGGCATATCTGAAGAACAGTCAGGTCAGTATCCAAATGATGGGGTTGGTATCAGAGGTGTTATGGAGACATCTTCAACAAGCACAAAAACATTGTCCAAATGCGAAAAGCAACAGCAGCTTCGCACAGGGCAGAAGGAGATTAAAACAGGTAATGCAGATGCATAGAAGAGAAAGGGTGGGCATTGTAAGCCACCCATGCCAAGATAAGGACAAGGTACGTCTGCAAGGAACCTAAAGAAATATAAAGGACAGGAGCTTGTCTTGCCCGTGTATAGCGAGAATTAGCAGAAGATGTGCTAACGCCTGAAAAGAGTAAAGAAGGAACTCCACCTAGATGAGGACCAAACAATGCACCCTAGGCCGAGAACCATGCCCCTTCCCTTGCGTCTGCTGGGGAAGAAGGGCACCAGATAGAGTGGAAGGAAAGAAGCTTCTGGCTAGTGTGGAGAAACACTCAACAAAACAGTGGGGACTGGAGCAAGAAGAACCCCCTCTACCATTTTTGCACTTGCACCTTCACACCAAAGCACGGCATGTGGAGTCCCCTATAAGGGGTTCTGTCATGTCAAAAACATGGAGGAATACAGACGAAGTACCCTGTAGGACAGGGAACAAGGCAACAGTGCATCCGCACAATACCATCAAAATACTGCAATCAGAACTTGGGTAGAAGGCAAAAGAACACCATGCAGCCAGTGGCGTAGAAACCCAACAGGGCCACAACAATAAGATTCATCCTAAAAAACAGACCAGGGACCACAACCTGTCATCGACAGGGTAAGAATGCAAGAAAAGAAAATGCCTGCCGGGGCAGTAGCAGTAGACTGGATGCTACTGGGAGGTGACGAGTGAAAAGAAGAAGCCAATGGGCACCGCCCTAGAATGGCTCACATAGAAAAGAAATCAAGGAGACCATCCCCGGACAGACTGAGTACAGGGGGAAAGAAGCGGACTGTATAGCAATTACGGCTTAAGATTCCACTCCACTCTAACTGTCCCAAATATGGTGTAAAGTAGCCTCAGCGCCAAACAGATGGTGACTATCGAAATGCATGTCCACCAATGTGGATTGAACAGCTTCCGAAAAACCAGAGGTGTGTACCCAGGCACACCGGCGAAGTGCCACTGACAGAGCCATGGCACACCCGACAGAATCTGTGGTATCCATACTACATCGAATCAGCAATTTGCCTGCCTGTCGGCCAACCTGGAGTAACTGGGTAAGATTGTCCCGGGCCTCGTCCTGGAGCGAGGGGAAAAGGTGTGAGACCGAATCCCACAAAACTTGAGAAAAACGGCCCAGAACACAAGCGGTATTAAGTGGGCGCAGAGCGAATTTGGTGGCAGTATACATAGACCAACCAAGTGTTGTATTCCGCTTTAGGTGTCCGTATGTAGGTTTTCCTGAATCATGTCCTTATATAGGCACAGTTCGCATTGCCCTTATATAAGCATAGAATCCCAGTCCTTATTTAGGCATTAACCGTGCACTCCAAATACAGGCATGGTCACCGACATCCGTCCACCCTAATGTCACAACGAGTTCTTAGAAACCAGACCCTTAAGCTTCGGGAGTTCCCCTAGCACAGGACTATTGATTTCTCCAAGAACTCATCTATTATGTATGAACCGTTATACCTTAAGGGTTCATTCCTGACATCTTCCTCTGTCCGACTTTACGTCAATGCTAACAATCCAAGGCACCTACCAGGTATAAATATACCTTCCCTTGCCCAAGCAAGTCAGAGGAGCCCGATTCCCGGCCTGACGCACTGAGAAGACGCTGTCATTCCTGCACGCAGAAGAATCCAGCTTCCAGTGTTCTGACTCCCTTCGTGGGGTGTTAGAGTTCCAGATCCGGCAAGAGATTCCCACCTCTCTCATTCTCAAGGTATGGAGCTGACTAGAACCTAGAGGGACTCTTGGCATAGTAGACTTAACATACTCTTAGTCTACCATACTAGAGAATACTCCACCTACTTCTTACCTTTCCCTACACCTAGACTAGGTTAGGTACATTGGGGTAGAACTAGCTTAGAGACGCATCGTATGAGTACTCGCATTTTTAGCTCATGTTATTTATGTACGTGAATATATGCTAAAAGATAATGCTAGCGCAGTATTATTTATTTCTACTGCTTACGCTGTACATTATTTATCTTGCATACTGTCTTGTGATCATAACAGTACATGTCTCTTACACGAGAAACAAGACTGTTCAATAAAACCCTTTTATTGAAACGCCCGTCTTTCCTTTCTGTGTAACTCTGTAGAAACTAAGCATGCACGATTGACTGAGTGAAACTGTTATCTATTGTTTCCACGATTCTGAGACGTGTTCCGATTCTAAAGGGAAACAAAGTGGTCATGTTTATGCGGTTGCCAGAAACTACTCCCTTCTTGTTCTCAAGGAGTTTCTAGTGGCCTCTGAGCTAGCTGGTACAAGTAATTAAGTTTAATATACTCGATAGGGACATACCGACCTCAGTCCTATGTCAAGCCTATAGGTTATATTATTCCAATGCACAGAGCCTATTAGGGAAATAGGAACTACACTACACAAGAGCATAGAGACTCCTCGACTCCCTGTCTGGAGTGACGTCATGAAGTGCACCCATGTCAGGGGAGGCGGTAGCAGCCTGAACCGCAAAGCTGCGTGGAGTAGTTTAGTAGTTTATTATTATTATGCATGATTAATAAAAACCGTTGCATACACGTATCATTAACGAATTCATTTACAAAGTGCAAGGTAAAAAGAATTAAGATCATCATAAAATGCAACATATTAAAATTCACGTTTTAGGGCTTTACAACTCATCGGATTTAAAGTGCCTGTGTTTCAAGAGGTAGTCTGGCAGGAGCCCTCCAAGTTGAGTAAGAGTAGAAGCCGAGCTATATTGTTATTCAGTGTGGGCTTGCGATGTACGCTTAAGTCTCACTGCCACTGTGTCAAAGAATTTTGTAAGTCGGCAGTTTAGCTGTGTTTCCACCGGATTAAAGCACAGTTTTACTGCCTGCCTGCAGGTCCTTATACCGCTCTGTTGGTCGAAGTAAGAGGCAGCAGATATGCTCTTCTGGTCTCCTTTTCCAGGGCAGCAGGTGCTGAAGAATTGGTATCCTGTTTTTAAATAAAATTGAGGTTTAAGAGCTTTGTAGTCGCTAAGCACTGTCCAGCCGTGAGCCCTTTTAGCCAGTTTTTCCTTATCTTCTGTAATAGATACCAATCTTGTTTTAGTTACGATTTTTTAAAAACTCTTGTGATCTGTAGAAGTTGCCCAGAGGTTAGTCAGTCCCAGTCGTTTCAGAGAGTCAACCAAGTATTCCCTCGCGGGTGATTTTCCACGGCATGACAGCTCGTTCCATAGGTGCAAATTTAGGGATACTACTTCGGCACCTCTGATCTTGTGCCAGCTTTTATATATGCGCCCCTCCTTTCCACCGATTGTTTTTGTAGCCCAAATTCTAGGCGTTTTTGGGCAGGTGACACATAGTTTGGTAGATGGAAAATTGCTCTGTAAATGTTGGCGATTGTTTTATCCAAGGTCGCTGCATCTCTACCTTGCATTGATTCTCTCCCGTACGTTAGCATTGGTTGTAATTTTGCTCGAATCACCTGTAGTAAAGGGTCAAGGGTAGGTCTGGCAGCACTTTCCTCAGAAGCTTCATTGCTAAATAGCTCATAGTGCCCTTCCTGCGGAGGGCCTCTAGTTGAGGTTTATACGAGCCTCTGCCATCCAACAAGACTTCAAGGTATTTGTAGGTTGTTACCTGGTCTAGGCTATGCCCGTCCAAGTACCAGTTGATCTTTTTCCTCTTATGATAATTTACTGTCATAATTTTTGTTTTCTTTAGATTTATATTTAGGGCATTACGTTGAGAGAAACTACTAGTGGTATTCAGGAGGTGTTGCAGGCCAATAGGAGTCCAACTTTACAGCACCAGGTCGTCTGCATATAACAGGTTGGACAGTGATGTTTTTCCAAATTTCGGGGCATGTGGTGTGCTATTATCCAATTCCCCGGGGAGGTCGGCCAGGAAAAGATTTGTGGAATAGGCTGTCAGAGGAGGCAGAACGGGACTCCAGGGGCAGGAAGGTGCCTATGAGGTCCTAGGATGCTTGTTTCCAGTCCAGGGAGGACCTGGCCTGGCAGTTTGGGCTGGACTGTTCTCATTGGGCACAGGGTCAAGACTGATTTGCATATGGCTGGGTTCAAACTGGAATGGCATGGTGAGCAAAAAAACGATGGATTTAGGCCCAGATCTCTGTACTGGGGTGAATGTATGACATTGTTCTGCATTCTGTCCATCAATTATTGTTTTTGCATTTGTCACCCTGAGTGGGACAGGTATGCCCAGACGTGGGTCCCGTGCTCTCCATGCCACTGGAGTCAAGCTATCCTGGCTGATGAGGGGTGAAACCCCGAAACCGGTCCTAGGATGCTTGTTTCCAGTCCAGGGAGGACCTGACCTGGCAGTTCGGGCTGGACTGTTCCCATTGGGCACAGGGTCAAGACTGATTTGCATATGGCTGGGTTCAAACTGGAATGGCATGGTGAGCAAAAAAACTATGGATTTAGGCCCAGATCTCTGTACTGGGCTGAATGTATGACATTGTTCTGCATTCTGTCCATCAATTGTTGTTTTTGTCTATGAGGTATAGACCAGTCCACCGGGGCCCCTGAAACGGGCTTAGCCCAAGAGCCCAGAAAAATATCAAATAGAGCCTCACTAAAGGGGAGCACAGGCTCAGCCCCCATCTGGCCCTGATGAAGCACCCCAATTAAGGGATCAATGGCTAGCTCCACAGCAACCCTCCTCAGAAGCTCAGAAAAAGCAGAGCAAGTCTCAGTAGCTAGGCTAGGAGAAGAAAACCAGCTTGAGGAGGATGGAGACTCAAGGCCACTAGACTCACCAAATTCACACACCCAATGAAACTCCAGAGGAAGCTGAGCATCGTCGCTTATGTCATCGCCAACGCCACCAAAACGCCTATCTCCTGAAGTGAAAACCGCTGGGAGCTCCTCCGAAGAAGGTAGCCTGGGGTGACCCACTCTGCCGACGCTGCTCCCGACGTCATCCGGCATTGATGTGGCGACACCTCGACATCTGAGAGGAGAGATACAGTAGCTGCTATTGGCGCTGTCAGTGTCAACTTGGGAGCTGGCTAAACCAACACTGGTTTTGCAGGTGGGAACCCCAAAGGGCTGTGCACCAGAGCCAAGACTGATCTGACCTCGGATCCAGAGGGCCTCACTGATGCAGGGGGAGACCCCACTGGCATGAGTTCAGTGAAGGCCCCTCTGGCCTCTGTGGCAGGAGGAACGGAGGATCGAGAGAAGGACGCCCCGGGGGCACAGAAGGGACGCGCTCTAGCGGTCCGCTCACACCCAGCTCGGAACAGGACATAAGGAGGAGTGGAGGACATGTGGCAAGCAGGAGGAGCGGAGGACGTGTGGCGAGCAGGAGGAGCGGAGGACGTGTGGCGAGCAGGAGGAGCGGAGGACGTGTGGCGAGCAGGAGGAGCGGAGGACGTCAGCCGGTTCCTGAAGGACGGCGAGGAAATCGGGGCAGCAGCAGGAGGAAGCGATTCCAAGAGCCGTGCTGTGAAAGACCCGAGGGAAGGTGTGACGACGGGACCGCCGTGACTCCGGTCGGGAGTCACGGCCCAAGGCAAGTGTTGTCCCCAGGGGAGAGATTGAAGCGGGTGGGGCTTCTCTTGTGGGTGGTTGGATCGGTCTTGGAGGGGGGCTGGCTGAGGAGGGGAGAAGGCAGGGGTATGAAAGGGAACAGTCACCGGTAGCCTACCCCTAGTCACTCCTTAAAACAATACCAGCCTCAAATTGAGCAACACTATAAACGGATTGATAATTCACAAACTTGGTGTGGCATCTGGTGCACTGGTGGTGATTGGTGAAGGGGTTCACGTCACGTCAAAGAAACAGGTATTAACTGCCCGCACCGGTTTGTGTTTCCCGAGGGCATAGCGGAAGACCAGAAACGGAAGAGGCGACGAAAGAAGAAGAGTGAAGAGAACTCTTGGCATCCCCTGAAAGCCTGTGTAATAATACGTGATACAAAGGAATAAAACACTCCATTATCATACTCAGTGACTCCCCCCACTTCTTGTCCTATTACAGCCTCCTTGGGGAAGAGACACACACCAGAGGGAGGCCGAGAACCAAAAATTGCATGAAGGGAGAAATAATATTCCTTCAACTGATCCAGCGTTGCCCCGGAGCTGGGTAATACTGGAAGGCACGGGGTAGACTCTCGCTGCGACTCCTCAAACCGAGGACGTGGAGGGGCGTCAGAGACGCTGCACATATGTGGCAAAGGTGGGGAAGGCCACGACTTCGACCGCTTATTGCGTGACTTACCAGTCGACATCGAGGATGAAGGATGCTCGTGGGAAGGATTCCTGGAGCAGGGCCTTGAGCGGTCCTTGGAATAAGAAGACATGGTGCCCACGACCACAGCGCCACCTGGAGAGTCATGCAGCGCTCGTGCAGCGCCGGGGGGCCATAGCTGAAGACAGGAG
Organism: Calotriton arnoldi; assembly: GCA_963921515.1. Lineage (NCBI taxonomy): Eukaryota > Metazoa > Chordata > Amphibia > Caudata > Salamandridae > Calotriton > Calotriton arnoldi. Next base: position 8,958 of record CAWUFW010012315.1, on the reverse strand, counting down.
ACACACTCTTGGGAGTCATGGTAAAAATCCAGACACCACATTCAAATCTACAAGGGTCCTGGGCCGACATTTGTCATCCACAGGACCCCGAGGACACCAGAAAAACGCATACTGTGTCATTACAAAATGTCGAGAGAGGCAAACAAATGGCCAGAGGAACTGCTCTCCGGATCCGTGTAGAAGCGCAGAAAGGAAGAAACTGACGTCAGACTTATCTGTCGACGTCACATCCGGTGGACAACGTCATTACTGAGTCGCTCGACGCCCTCTACCAATTGCAGAAGTACTGCTGTAGAAACTTTTCCGGATCCAGCCTGGCACCTGGGGATAATTCAATGGTAAGGAATCTGCCTCTAGACGTCTCAGATAACACCACCAACCGCCCATTCAGAACCCCGAGGAGTGGAAAGTCATCACCTCAAATGAATGGTACTGTCAAGAATGCCACACCATCCAATGAACCACCTCTCACCACATCCTAAGCTCAGACCACCTCAAGCTCCTAGATGAATAGGTTCAAATGCTTCTCGCAGAGAGCACCATCAAACCAGTGCCTGCAAAACCGTGCCAGAAAGGAATGTACATCCTCTACTTCCTCATCCTCTAAAAGTACGACTCCCTCTAGTCGATTATAGACCTCCGGCCATTGAACAGGTTCAATCTCTTTGAACACTTTCACATGGTCAATCTGCAGTATGTTGTCCCGCTGGATCTGAAAAATGCATTATTTTACATTCCGATCTACTCAGCACATCAATAGTACCTTCAACTTGTGGTAAGTAGGCAAGATTATCATTTCAAAATATTAATGTTCAGAGTCACCAAGGCTCCAAGGGTGTTCACAAAGTTCCCAGCCGTAGTAGCACCACATCAACACCAACAATGCCATACATGTCTTTCCATACGTGGACCACTAGCTGATCAAGAGCTGCAGCAAACAACAGTGCCTAGCACACGTGCCACACACTTTTCACAAAGCATTACTGCTTATAGAGAAAGAGAAAAGAAGTACTTTATTTGATTAAAAAATATAATCATAAAAGCAGGACATACATACCATACATATACAGAATAAGTAGTTAAAATGACCAAGATGATATAAAAATACAAGTTTTAAAACTAAGAAGCAGCAAAATATTTTTAAAAGAGGTTAATAATGTAACAAAGGAGTAAGTGTTACTATCAGAGTCTATAAAGAAGACCCAGAATTACAAAGAAACCCAGAGAGTGTAAACATTTAATTAAAACAGCTTCAAATGTCGATATAGATGAAGGATCATCGTGTTCACATACCCTAGTGTTGCAGGCACAAAAAGCACAGAGGAGACCAACGTAAAGCTTTGTGGGTCTACAGTTTTGTTTTAGTCACCCGTAGCCGTCATTAAAATTCTACCGGGCCTACAATTTGCTGGTTAAATTTACGATATACATAGTGAGTAAAAATGGTAAAACTTATGTTTAAGGCTGTGTTCTCTGGGTTCAAAGCCGCAATAATTGCCTGCCTACAGGACCGAACTCCCAGTCTGTTCCATTCTGGCCTCAATTTTAGTCTGCGCTGAATCAACAGTGCAGGGCAGAGACATGCAACATGCTCCATAGATTCCACCGGGGCCCCACAGCCCCTGCACTGTTGGTTGTCTGACGTGCGACGCCAAATAGGTAAATGTTTCAACAGGTGCCATTCCCCCAGTCTAAGCGCCATAAATCGCATTTTTAGATACAAAGGATATGTGCAGGGCAGATATGATGACGGTGAAGCCAACTGATAAGAATTAATTACTGCCCATGCATGCTTGCGTTCAGCAAGAAGAGCTTTGTCGGTGGTATGGGACAGCATGCGAATGCGCTTCTTGATGCTAGTTTTAAAGGCTGTTTGACTGGGATTTAGGTTCCAGAGGTCGCTTGCTGAGAATTGCTGTACACATTCATAGAAGAACTTACTGTAGGTCCCACTTGGGTTATTAAGGCTAATGTCCAACCACAACATTGACTTAAGAGACCCAGCTTCAGCCTGCCTTAACTTATGGCACAGATTTAAATAGGCACCTAAGCTGGATATTTCATAATTAAAAAGGCCCAGTTCTAATCGGATCTGTGCGGCGGAGGCAGATTTTGGCATGTGAAAAACACTTTTGTAGATCTTGGTCACATGTTGATTTAATGTTGTGCTAATTTTTCCCCTGAAAATTTCAATACCGAATGACAGCGTGGGGCCAACTTTGGCTTTCATGACTTCCATCATTGGGGTTAGACTCGGGTCCATCAGTTTTTTTGAAAGTTTTGAGAAGTTCAGTCGAAGGGCTGTGGCTTTCATTGAGATGTCGCTACGGTGTTTGGCGAGGTAGCCCCTGGAGTCGAAGTTAACCCCCAGGTATTTATAGGATTTTCCTACAGCAAGATCAGAATTGTTGAACGTCCAGCCACCACCTCTGTAATGTTTTCTGCCGAATATAACTACTTGAGTTTTCTTTAAGTTAACCTCTAAGCTGTTCATAACGGTATAACTATATAGTTTATTTAACAATCGTTGCAGCCCTACTCGGGTAAGACTGAAGAGAACAAGGTCATCGGCATACAGAAGGTTACTTAACTGCACACCACCAATCTTGGGGGAATGGCTATTTATCTCATCCAGTTCGGCTGAGAGGTTGGCAATAAACAGGTTAAAGAGCAGTGGGGCAAGCACACACCCCTGTTTCACTCCTCTTGTTGTTGAAATTTTTCGAGACAGATGTGTGCCAGTACCAAGCTTGACCTGTATCCAAGTGTTGGTATGTCATTGAACAATGGCCTCCAGTAGTTTGACCGGGATTCCCCATTTCGTTAACTTTGCCCAAAGTGCTACCCTAGGGACCCGATCAAAGGCAGCTTTAACCCCTTCGCTGCTAGGCCTTTTCCCCTCCTGTGCTAAGCCTTTTTTTGGCTATTTGGGGTAGTGCGCGCTTAGGCCCCTGTAACTTTTTGACCACATAAGGTATCCATGCCAAATTTGCGTCCTTTTTTTCTAACATCATGGGGATTGTAAAGGTACCCAGGGTTTGTGGGTTCCCCTGGAGGGGACCCAGAAATTAGTCAAAATACAGCTAAATTTTGGTTTTTTTGGAAAAAGGCAAAAAAGGGCTACAGATGAAAGCGTCTTGATTTTTCCCTGCAAATGGCATCAAAAAGGGGTTGTGGGGATGAAATCACCATCTTCCCAGCTTTCAGGGACAAGCAGACTTTTGTCAGAAAACCAACTTTTTTTACACAGTTTTGGCATTTTTCTGGGACATAGCCTATTTTTGCTATTTTTTGTGCTTTCAACCTCCTTCCAGTTAATGGTAGAAATGGGTATAAAACCAATAATGGATCCTGGAAAGCCATACATTTATGAAAAGTAGACAAAATTCTGAATTCAGCAAGGGGTCATTTGTGTAGATCCTTAAAGTTTTCCTTATAGAAACTAACAGTTAAATAAAGAAAAAATTGAAAATTAGTTGAAAAAAACAGCCATTTGTGTCAACGTTTTCACCTGTAACTTCTTCTAATTATGACAGCTATTTGAAGGCAATATACCGTTATATCCGCTGGACCTTTCTGGTTGTGGGGATATATAGGACTTGTAGGTTCACCAAGAACCCGACGAACCCAGAGCCAATAATTGAGCAACATCTTGCAATGATTTTTTTTAAGTACCGGGTATATAGCAATTATTTTGGGAAAAAGTATACATGGAAAAATTGTTATGAAAGACACCTATGTATTTCTGAAATGGGAACAAAATGTAGATTTTAGAAACAGTAGATATTTGCACATTTCCGAAATTGGGAGTACCCATACTAGCATGAGAATTATAGGTCATTTTTCAAAATGACTTATTTTTTACACATTGTCTTTCATTTGGAAGGCAGAAATGCATCGAAAGTCAATAGGTAATAACAGTTGCTCTACAATTCTGTGTTACCCTAAGTCTCCCGATAAAAATGGTACCTCACTTGTGTGGGTAGCCCTTGTGCCCACAACAGGAAATGGCTCAAAATGCAACGTGGACGTACCACATTTTCACAATGAAAAATTACCCTTTTTTGCAAAGTGCCTAGGTGTAGTTTTTGAACCCTAGCTCTGCCGGCACCTAGGGAAACCTAGCAAACCTATACATTTTTGAAAACTAGACACCCAGGGGAATCCAGGATGGGGTGACTTGACTGCCTCCCACCATGTTCTGTTACCCAGAATCCCTTGCAAACATAAAAAATTGTCAAAAAAATCACATTTTCCCCACATTTCTGTGGTGGAAAGTTCTGGAATCTGCGTGGATCCACAAATTTCCACCCACCCCGCGTTCCCCAAAGTCTAACGAGAAAAATGGTACCTCACTTGTGTGGGTCGGCCTAGTGCCTGCGACAGGAAACGGCGCAAAACGCAACGTGGTCACACCTCAATTTCGCAGTGAAAAATGACCCTTTTTTGGCAAAGTGCCTAGCTGTAGTTTTTGAACCCTACCTCTGCCGGCACCTAGGGAAACCTAGCAAACCTATACATTTTTGAAAACTAGACACCCAGGGGAATTCAGGATGGGGTGACTTGACTGCCTCCCACCAGGTTCTGTTACCCAGAATCCCTTGCAAACATAAAAAATTGTCAAAAAAACACATTTTCCCCACATTTCTGTGGTGGAAAGTTCTGGAATCTGCGTGGATCCACAAATTTCCACCCACCCCGCGTTCCCCAAAGTCTTACGAGAAAAATGGTACCTCACTTGTGTGGGTCGGCCTAGTGCCTGCGACAGGAAACGGCGCAAAGCGCAACGCGGTCCCACCTCAATTTCGCAGTGAAAAATGACCCTTTTTTGGCAAAGTGCCTAGCTGTAGTTTTTGAACCCTACCTCTGCCGGCACCTAGGGAAACCTAGCAAACCTATACATTTTTGAAAACTAGACACCCAGGGGAATCCAGGATGGGGTGACTTGACTGCCTCCCACCAGGTTCTGTTACCCAGAATCCCTTGCAAACATAAAAAATTGTCAAAAAAACACATTTTCCCCACATTTCTGTGGTGGAAAGTTCTGGAATCTGCGTGGATCCACAAATTTCCACCCACCCCGCGTTCCCCAAAGTCTTACGAGAAAAATGGTACCTCACTTGTGTGGGTCGGCCTAGTGCCTGCGACAGGAAACGGCGCAAAACGCAACGCGGTCCCACCTCAATTTCGCAGTGAAAAATGACCCTTTTTTGGCAAAGTGCCTAGCTGTAGTTTTTGAACCCTACCTCTGCCGGCACCTAGGGAAACCTAGCAAGCCTATACATTTTTGAAAACTAGACACCCAGGGGAATCCAGGATGGGGTGACTTGACTGCCTCCCACCAGGTTCTGTTACCCAGAATCCCTTGCAAACATAAAAAATTGTCCAAAAAACACATTTTCCCCACATTTCTGTGGTGGAAAGTTCTGGAATCTGCGTGGATCCACAAATTTCCACCCACCCCGCGTCACCCAAAGTCTTACGAGAAAAATGGTACCTCACTTGTGTGGGTCGGCCTAGTGCCTGCGACAGGAAACGGCGCAAAACGCAACGTGGTCACACCTCAATTTCGCAGTGAAAAATGACCCTTTTTTGGCAAAGTGCCTAGCTGTAGTTTTTGAACCCTACCTCTGCCGGCACCTAGGGAAACCTAGCAAACCTATACATTTTTGAAAACTAGACACCCAGGGGAATCCAGGATGGGGTGACTTGACTGCCTCCCACCAGGTTCTGTTACCCAGAATCCCTTGCAAACATAACAAATTGTCAAAAAAACCACATTTTCCCCACATTTCTGTGGTGGAAAGTTCTGGAATCTGCGTGGATCCACAAATTTCCACCCACCCCGCGTTCCCCCAAAGTCTTACGAGAAAAATGATACCTCACTTGTGTGGGTCGGCCTAGTGCCTGCGACAGGAAACGGCGCAAAACGCAACGCGGTCACACCTCAATTTCGCAGTGAAAAATGACCTTTTTTTTGCAAAGTGCCTAGCTGTAGTTTTTGAACCCTACCTCTGCCGGCACCTAGGGAAACCTAGCAAACCTATACATTTTTGAAAACTAGACACCCAGGGGAATCCAGGATGGGGTGACTTGACTGCCTCCCACCAGGTTCTGTTACCCAGAATCCCTTGCAAACATAAAAAATTGTCAAAAAAACCACATTTTCCCCACATTTCTGTGGTGGAAAGTTCTGGAATCTGCGTGGATCCACAAATTTCCACCCACCCCGCGTTCCCCAAAGTCTTACGAGAAAAATGGTACCTCACTTGTGTGGGTCGGTCTAGTGCCTGCGACAGGAAACGGCGCAAAACGCAACGCGGTCACACCTCAATTTCGCAGTGAAAAATGACCTTTTTTTTGCAAAGTGCCTAGCTGTAGTTTTTTAACCCTACCTCTGCCGGCACCTAGGGAAACCTAGCAAACCTATACATTTTTGAAAACTAGACACCCAGGGGAATCCAGGATGGGGTGACTTGACTGCCTTCCACCAGGTTCTGTTACCCAGAATCCCTTGCAAACATAAAAAATTGTCAAAAAAAACACATTTTCCCCACATTTCTGTGGTGGAAAGTTCTGGAATCTGCGTGGATCCACAAATTTCCACCCACCCCGCGTCCCCCAAAGTCTTACGAGAAAAATGGTACCTCACTTGTGTGGGTCGGCCTAGTGCCTGCGACAGGAAACGGCGCAAAACGCAACGTGGTCACACCTCAATTTCGCAGTGAAAAATGACCCTTTTTTGGCAAAGTGCCTAGCTGTAGTTTTTGAACCCTACCTCTGCCGGCACCTAGGGAAACCTAGCAAACCTATACATTTTTGAAAACTAGACAACCAGGGGAATCCAGGATGGGGTGACTTGACTGCCTCCCACCAGGTTCTGTTACCCAGAATCCCTTGCAAACATAAAAAATTGTCAAAAAAACCACATTTTCCCCACATTTCTGTGGTGGAAAGTTCTGGAATCTGCGTGGATCCACAAATTTCCACCCACCCCGCGTTCCCCAAAGTCTTACGAGAAAAATGGTACCTCACTTGTGTGGGTCGGCCTAGTGCCTGCGACAGGAAACGGCGCAAAACGCAACGCGGTCACACCTCAATTTCGCAGTGAAAAATGACCTTTTTTTTGCAAAGTGCCTAGCTGTAGTTTTTGAACCCTACCTCTGCCGGCACCTAGGGAAACCTAGCAAACCTATACATTTTTGAAAACTAGACACCCAGGGGAATCCAGGATGGGGTGACTTGACTGCCTCCCACCAGGTTCTGTTACCCAGAATCCCTTGCAAACATAAACAATTGTCAAAAAAACCACATTTTCCCCACATTTCTGTGGTGGAAAGTTCTGGAATCTGCGTGGATCCACAAATTTCCACCCACCCCGCGTTCCCCAAAGTCTTACGAGAAAAATGGTACCTCACTTGTGTGGGTCGGCCTAGTGCCTGCGACAGGAAACGGCGCAAAACGCAACGCGGTCACACCTCAATTTCGCAGTGAAAAATGACCTTTTTTTTGCAAAGTGCCTAGCTGTAGTTTTTGAACCCTACCTCTGCCGGCACCTAGGGAAACCTAGCAAACCTATACATTTTTGAAAACTAGACACCCAGGGGAATCCAGGATGGGGTGACTTGACTGCCTCCCACCAGGTTCTGTTACCCAGAATCCCTTGCAAACATAAAAAATTGTCAAAAAAACACATTTTCCCCACATTTCTGTGGTGGAAAGTTCTGGAATCTGCGTGGATCCACAAATTTCCACCCACCCCGCGTCCCCCAAAGTCTTACGAGAAAAATGGTACCTCACTTGTGTGGGTCGGCCTAGTGCCTGCGACAGGAAACGGCGCAAAACGCAACGTGGTCACACCTCAATTTCGCAGTGAAAAATGACCCTTTTTTGGCAAAGTGCCTAGCTGTAGTTTTTGAACCCTACCTCTGCCGGCACCTAGGGAAACCTAGCAAACCTATACATTTTTGAAAACTAGACAACCAGGGGAATCCAGGATGGGGTGACTTGACTGCCTCCCACCAGGTTCTGTTACCCAGAATCCCTTGCAAACATAAAAAATTGTCAAAAAAACCACATTTTCCCCACATTTCTGTGGTGGAAAGTTCTGGAATCTGTGTGGATCCACAAATTTCCACCCACCCCGCGTTCCCCAAAGTCTAACGAGAAAAATGGTACCTCACTTGTGTGGGTCGGCCTAGTGCCTGCGACAGGAAACGGCGCAAAACGCAACGTGGTCACACCTCAATTTCGCAGTGAAAAATGACCCTTTTTGGCAAAATGCCTAGCTGTAGTTTGTGAACCCTAGCTCTGCCGGCACCTAGGGAAACCTACCAAACACACACATTTCTGAAAAGTAGACACCCGGGGCTTCCAGGGAGGTATGGCTTGCGTGGATCCCCCAGCGTTCTCTTACCCAGAATCCCTTGCAAACCTCAATTTTAGCTGAAAAAATCACTTTTTCACACATTTGTGTGTGGGAAAGTGTGGCATCACTGGCCTCACACAAATTTCCTACCACCCAGCGTTCCCCAGGTCTCCCGATAAAAATGGTGCCTCACTTGTGTGGGAGGCCCAAGTACCTGCGACAGGCAAGGGCCCACAACGTAGTGAGGCGACCTCAAAATTGCCTATCTCAAAACCACCTGGTTTTGCAAGGAGTCACCTGGGTTTTTGGCCCCGTGCTCGGCGGCCATCTAGGAAACCTACCAAACCCACACATTTCTGAAAAGTAGACACCCGGGGCTTCCAGGGAGGTATGGCTTGCGTGGATCCCCCAACGTTTCCTTACCCAGAATCCCTTGCAAACCTCAATTTTAGCTGAAAAAATCACTTTTTTCACACATTTGTGTGTGGGAAAGTGTGGCATCACTGGCCTCACACAAATTTCCTACCACCAAGCGTTCCCCCAGGTCTCCCGATAAAAATGGTGCCTCACTTGTGTGGGAGGCCCAAGTA